>DWQX01003001.1:0-19458 GCA_018245475.1 Pharmacophagus antenor
TATTTAATAAGGTAAATAAATAATTTGTTGAGCACTAACTTTTGGAGTTTTATTCAATATTGTAATTTTTTCAAGGTCGTCTCAAACTTTTGGCCGGCAGTGTACATACTAATATAATTAAACTTTATTTCAAAGAACATTTCCAAAATGTGCTCATTACATGAAGAAAATTATAGAATATAAAAAAGGATATCTATTGTGTAATATAGCCTACATTAACAACATTTCCTTTAGCCACAGAAATAAGCTGAATCCAGTACTACCTTCTTTACGGTCTACCGGCAAGTGAAATCCTGCGGCTTCTGGATTTTGGCAACACATTACAATGACTGTACGTGTACGATTGTGGTAAATGGAACAAGGGGTTAAGCAATATTAAAACCGATCAATGTGTCTTGTTGAAGTAAGCTTCATGATTTCAATTTATTATTTAACTATATACCAATACGAAAGAAATTAATATGTTTGTAAAAAGCAAAATATTTTTCTTACTTCACCAATCACGTCTCAACTAGCGAACGCATCAGTGTTGGATTTTGGCCATTCGATGCGAAGCAATTTAGAGATGGTATTGAGCTATACGTTGCTTGAAATCCGTAGCCGGTTTTCCATTTTTTTTTGTCTACTTAGTATCATCCTTTCTTCATCTCTGTTAGACAACTAATATATATATATATATATATACATTATAGCTATTAAACTACAAACAACTACATTCATAGCAGATGAGTTAAATTCATAGCACATGTATGTATGAAAAATGTAGCCTAACTCGTTTTACTTAAACTTATTAACAAATAACATTTTAAGGGATCTATGAAAAACGTGGATTAAATTTGATTAATCTCAATAACAAAATGGAATTTAAATTTCAATTCACGTATCTAACAATTTGATACTTACAAAACATTTCTCGTTTATAATTGTAAAACACTTTAATGTTTTTTATCGTCTCCAAATAAACAACATCTTAGAATGAAAAACACGAAGTCAGGCATGCGTATATCATGACTAGAGATCATAGGCAATTTTCTTTAATAAACGACGGGAACTACACTCAACTCTATTTCATCGAATGCGGATTAAAATAATAGCGTTTATACTTTCATACTCGTCCTTCAACTATCATGAACCATATAAGAGCCACGCTAATAGTTCTAGGATTATCTAAAATGTTAGTAATTATTGAACCAAACAACCATATGGTTCTCACTTCATGGTCATAAATATGATCGTCAAGAATAACTTACTACAATATAAACAGATTGGTTTTGTACTATTTATAATATAAAAAAATAAAATCACTAGTTTTTTTTTACTGCAAAATATACGCAAAAGAGTATAATAAAAGAATTTTCTCTAGATTGTTATTCATAACAGCAGCAAGGAATAGTTAGCTTCAGTGTTTAACAAGCCGCAAGTCTGCGCTTGAATTGTTTAGAAACTAAACCAACAGAAATTGACTGCAATAAAAAAAATCAGCGAAGAAAACGATAGCTTCTATTAGCGAAGTCCAAATATAATTTTTTTTTTAAGTTAATAGCAAATAACAACATTCATTTTTTATACTTTTTGTACTGAATACAATTTATGAATTAATAAATCATGTTATTTCTTTTATTACTACATTAAGAACATGGCGAACAGGAGATTCTCGTGATAAGTAATGCTGCTCAAAACAATTTGTATTTACACTACCAATAATTTCACTAACAACATCGACATTCAAAGTTGAACATAGTTATGTTTGCACACTAATACGTGTATTTGGGGGCGGTGGTGGTACTCTATCAAGACACCAGAAAGTCTTTATACTACTCGGGAATGACGTAAAAGTATAAAATATCTCCCGCCAATCGCTTTATTTGAATAAATGAATTCAAATTTTGAATAAATATTTTTATGGCGTACTGAATTTGAATAAATATCGGTGCAAGTTTGCATTGAATAAATTCACGACAATTTCTCAACACTTTATTTATTTTTAAAACACTAGAAATATTTTAAATGGGAAATATGATATGTAAAAATGACTAGTTCTACTGTCCATATCTAAATATGTTATAGATCATTTAATACTTTTAAAATTAAAATATTAACACAGGATATAGCGCTTTTAAATCGAAATAATGTTTGTTGATAAAAATAGGCTAAATGTTTTATTACGGTACAGAGACCTAACGCTAGCAACTTTCATTGTCTGAATTGAATTGAACCTAATTAAAACATTATTAGCCACAATACTTTGAAGACCACAATTATTTTATTGACAAACGTATTAGCCTTGCAACTAATGAAAAAAAGAACTAATTCCTAGCGATGTACTTTTTCCAAAAAAATTAATTATATTACAGTATTTATAATATATCATTAACACTAGAACTATTAACATTTTAAATTATCTATTGGAAGTAAACAGAATCAAGGCATAAATTAAAAAATAGAAATTCTTAAGCTATGTTCTAAATAAAGCAAAATATATTTAATCAAGATCTTTTAATGAAATGTAAATGAGAAAGTATTATATACAATTGGTGCAACCGATCGTATTGACGTTAGTAGTTCTGATGTTAAAATAGTAATAAAGACCAAAGTATGTAGGTAAAAACAGGATACAGATAATTAACAATTTATTAGTAATGGTAATCCATTTAAGTTCAAGTTACATATAACTTAGGATCAATTATAATTAATTGAACCTTAGTTATATGTAACTTGATAGAATATTCTGAACGGTGAGCCATACAGACGTTTCAGTAAATTCAATATAGAAATAAACCGACGTAAGTAAAATAACGAAACGTACGTTACTAATGCTGAGTGAAGAAAAAGGTAAAAGGAGCAATCTACTTAAATTCAGTCCCGAGCAAGAATAACGAAAAAAATGCTTAACATTTTTCACAGTTTCGCAATAGTATTAACTTCTTGCTTTAGAGATATAAAAAAACTAATGAATTTGCTTTATTATTTTTCATTGTAAAAACAACACTTATCTGGGTTTTAAACATTATATATTATCTCCGTCGTTTTTTATTTTTTTAAACGTAAAGTCATATTGTTCTTATGAATTTATAACTTTTGATCCATTCCAAAAAAATGAAAACATAAGTATATTTATTGCTTCTCTGTTTTTATTTTAAAGATAATAATTAATGTCAATCTGTGTGACCATTTAGAAAATAGTAAAAATATGAAATCGTAATGTATAAATAATAATTATATACGTGTTAATAATTTTATACGTGTTGTTAATTTTATAGGTATAATTTAACACTAGATTTGCCGACACAACTACATAGTTTACTTTTCGAATTTGTAGTAATTTTGTGCGTTATATCCTTTTTTCTGTTTTGCAATAATATGTATAGAACAATGTTGCCAGAGGCAGTATAAAAATCAAATTTATACTGGTATACTAAACTTTTATCTAGGGTTGGTCTGTCAAAATCACGGGTCCGGTAAATCTAGTGTTATTAATAACTTAAATTTTAATAAAAATTTAGAGGTCGTCTGGTGTTAAGTGGTAATGCTGTTATAGATTCAATTGCATTAGAGGTTTTTATAACACAACGAAGTTATCTGATCAAAGTTTCATTTATTTGATATTGAGTAATATGACCAAAACAATAATGTGCGATTAGAATGATCATACATCACGACATTGCACTCAATATAAACACTCGGAATCATAGTCTCTTTACCTTAATCTAGTCTAAATCCACAATTACGTCGTGCTTAAAAAAAGACAACAATGTTTACAAACAAAAGCTTGAATGCAGAAATAGCTACTCACTGAATTCAGCAACAGTAACATTGTTACTAAAAACGATACAGATATTTTTTTATAAATAGTATTTTTTTAAACTTGTTATTTAACTGGAACTTTTTTGTTTATTTATACACTAAATAGCTTTATAATTATTAAGGTGTATAATTTTTGCAGTTATCTGTAAACTATGTTACGTCTGCTCAAATTGCATTCGAAATGCTTAATATATCACACACTCGATGGAAAATATCTATATACTGTATATCAAGTACACTTCATTCCTCTTTCCCTTCCGCGGCAATAACACAAAAGCGTCACGTACGCAGATTTGTCTCTCATCGTCGTATTTACAAAGATACCGTATAAAACGAATGGACTAATAAAATAGACATTTGCAAGTAGTCGCAATTCGTTAAAGAATTCAGAGCCTTGCCAGCTATTTTGGTCACAAACGGCCATTGACTGATATTATTTTCGTACTAACAATCCCTAGAACAGATTGAACAATGAATTAGAAACAATATTGCCGTCTATAACTAATATAAACAACCATTAACGTACTTGTATGAGTAATAGACGAAATGAAAGAGTAGAACGATAATTTGTTTTATAATAATAAACACTAGCCAAATGTAAGTAGGAGTCACAACGCGAAGGGTTCCGTAAAGTATAAACAGAGTTCGTAGACAAGGCAGTGAAATTGTTGTAAAAGCTATTAACTTTGTAGCCTCTTACGTATTGAAAAATGGAAAAAAATGCCATTGACCACAACAGATGGAGCTGCTTTAGATAAATTTATTTCATTTTGGTATTTTTTTAAATATTATTATGTTTTTATTTGTCGTTGTAGCGGTAAAAGAAATACATCATCTGCGAAAAATTCAACTTTCTATGTATTATAGTTCAAGAGATGGAGCCCGCTGACAGACGGACACACAGACAAATAGACAGACTATCATTTCGCTGTAGTATGTGTACAAATTTTAGAGTCCATGAACTTAGAGAATAAAAAGTTTCATTGAAATTTAAACAGTTTCAACATACTTTAGATGAAATAAAATGACTAGAATGTTACTTTTTCTAAAATTTGCATTACAGCGATAAATAATTAAATAAATATCATTATCACACACAAAACTGACGATATTTGAAAATAACCTCTGTGTAATATTTAAACTCCGTTGTGACTGCCCCTGTGGCCTAATGGATAAGGCATCGGCCTCCTAAGCCGGGGATTGTGGGTTCGAGTCCCATCAGGGGTACAACAATAGTTTTTGTTACAAAGATATATTATTTAATTCAGTATGATTCTGTACTTTTTAAGGCTTTTGATATTTATATAACAAAACAAAATGTTTTGTTAATTCCACTTCTTTTTATCGCAAATACCACCTCTAAACTACAGTCTCGCCACTAGAAGATCTTCAGAGGATATAATACATTCGATAGCACATCGTCGTGTTTTTAGTTTATTAAACCATGGAATTTCGTAAAGTAACGCTTGGATCAATATATTATAATAACGGGGATAGAAATTTTTTTTTGCACCTACCCTGTCGCCAGAGCCAGACAAGATATTTGATACTAAGAAAAAGGTAAATATATTATTTACAACAGTACCACAATAGATACCGCATTTTATAAATAGATAAAAATTATATCATAATATTTCATTTCATAAAAGAGTGCCATGAATCGTCATGAAAAAGTTAATCTTTTTGTTAGACTCGGAAGCCGAACTAGGTCAATTGTATTGCGCCATATCTTTTTTTCTTGTTTAATCAGATTGTAGCGCAAGTAAGTCCTGGTATTAATCCAGTAGTCCATATTTATACTATTCGTTCCAAATTACAGCATACGTTGTGTGATTACTTAGTAATTCTACATAATGTGTCCAGTTTTTTTCAATCAACGACAATGAGTACATTATTATATACTCTCGTATCTTTTTCCTCAGTCAGTTTTACTACTAGAATCCGATTACAAATTCTGTCAAAGGCACACCATATCAAACTATCATATTAGATAAGAAAACAATGTATTTAACAATTTGCGTTAAGTTAGTACGCTATTCCTTTCTGAATGTTATTTTAAAAAATAAAGTATAAAGTTTTAAGACTGTTACTCAGTAATCTGCTCTACTCATCATAGTAGTTTTCTTATGTTTAGCCAATTTACTATCGTTGTATTACAAAATCAGTAAAATTCATGAAACTAAATTTCTATAGGATATCTTCTAAAGGACACTTATTTGAAAATTAGGCATTTATCGGTCGTTAATTGCCTGCATAGCGCAGTGGTTTACCGCAAGCCTTGTAACATGGACGTCGTGGGTTTGATTTCCAGGCCACGTTAATAATGGAGTTTCGATGGTGTAGTAGTTAGTAGAGTTTTTTTTTCGAGCATGCCCGATTAGCTGCCACCCTTCATGTCAATCTACTACCATAGTAACATTACTGTGTTCCAGTAGTAATACATGTGAGGGCCAGATGCATTAAGTTTCACCATCAAGGGTCTCATTGTCACTAAACAGCAGGTGAAATTGATACTTTTACCGATAATAAAACTATACAAACTTATTCTTCGTAAAACTACCTCCTAAAATTAAACAATACACGAATAAAATTTAATTGAGAAATTTGTAACTAAGGAAAAATATATCAAAGCAAATTCTTGAAAATTTTACTTTGCGTCATTTATTACACTATGGGATGTAGTTCAAAATTCTTCTGTAAAAAGGCAAAGTCGAAGTGTTTCACAAAATTTATAATTATAAAATTTGCCAATTAACGACGTGAAATGTATTGTACCTAAATATTTCTTACCTGTTGTTATTAAAGTACCTGTTTATGAAATAGTATTAAAGTTCGATATACCAAAAAAAATGTACAATTTAGTATTAGTTTATAATTTGTAAAAATGGAAATCAAAAATTGTTTAATTATATAACTCTCAGAGCTTTTTGCCACGATTACTATAAAATTAACCGTTTATGTGTTTTCTAATTAAGAATGTTGCATATTATATACTTTATTATAGCTTGCGACAAGATGGCACTACAGTATTTTCTCTTCAATATACTACGTATAATGTTTGCAGAGTTGAACTACTAATTTTAAAAGCGATTAATATTAATGAAGTAAACAAGTAACAATGATTTTGAATTTTTTTTCAAACCAAATGTAGCTCCTCAGTGTATACAAATAATTTTTTTTTTAACAAATATGAAAAGATAGATTTAAAATAACTATCTAAACATATTCTCCCATACTTTAATACTAATATATGTTAATTTAATGAGTTATGATTAAAACAGCCAAAAATTAAATTTAATATTAACTATTAAATTTAGCAGCTATATTTTTCCTACGTAATCTACCAAGGACGTCAAGTCATTACAACAGTCATCTTACTATTATATCTATTGTGTTTAATAACGGTTACAACGCGAAAATCATTTATTAATGATGTACAAATTAAATAGGATTTAGTAATGAATAGAGCAGAAACAGACTGCAATGTCAAAAGTAGTTGTCATATCGGCTAAACGTCATTTCGATGTTTCTGTAACTGCTAAAGCGAGGTGTAATAAATTAAACGTTAGAGTTTTATAAGTTTTAAAATTTTACAATGGCTTCAACATCTAAAGATTATGTTTCGAGTAATCCTAGTAATGAAGAAGATATCGACGATGACTTGGAACCAGGTGCTTGCCCTGAAAGCATCCTCAATCCAACTGATTCTTTTGAAGAATTTGAATCAGAAATGAGCACCGATCCTGAAGAAAGGAATTCTAAACTTACCACTAAGAGTAGTACAATCAGTGAAATACAAAGCGAAATTGGAGAATCGTCAAAAGAAATTACTACTACGAAATCATGCGACGATTTGAAAGGCAAAGAAGTTCGTGTTTCAGTATTTTTTTTTAGTAAAATTAAACAACAGTACAGTAGTTAAACAAAAAAAAATCAAAGGGAGATAGTTTTAAAATGACTATTGTGCAGTTTTATTCATTATATTTAATTTTTTAGTTTATATAAATATACATAAATTACGACTATAATTTATTTATAAATGAACTTAG
This sequence comes from Pharmacophagus antenor, assembly GCA_018245475.1. Taxonomy (NCBI): domain Eukaryota; kingdom Metazoa; phylum Arthropoda; class Insecta; order Lepidoptera; family Papilionidae; genus Pharmacophagus; species Pharmacophagus antenor. The sequence goes on from DWQX01003001.1 coordinate 7,854, forward strand.
TATTTACAGTTAGGAATTATAAAACGAAATAATGTATTTTTGTACATAAATGTATATTTATTTAAATTTCAAGCACAAGTTAACAAAACTTATCTATTTTGGTATTTGGTAGTTCATGGTTTTTTTTAATAATTAGATTATGCTTTGAGTTATAGTAATTGTTACAATCTATTTCAGGAAGGCATGTCTTCATCAGCTAGTTGTTCAAATATAATGGAACAAAATGGTGATGATATTGGTACAGACAAAGATGAATATTTACAATCACCTGAATTAGTTAATAAAGAGAAACATGTATTTATTTTGAGTACTGCAGGCAAGCCCATATATTCAAGGTAGGTATTTTCTACAATATGGTTATACAGACTGGTTTTTAATTACAAAATATTATTTTTTAATTAATGTAGAAATCATTACTTTATATAATATTCTTAGTTGCATTCACAGAGACATTTATAACCTCAATTAAGAACAAATATAAATTCAAAAATTCAGTTCTATATTTGTTATAATAACATTATTATTTCAATATTTATTTTAGATATGGCAATGAAGATAAACTAGCTGGTTTGTGCGGTGTTATACAAGCTTTAGTTAGTGTTGTTGAAGATCAAAATCAAGACATTTTGAGGTATATTAACACAAAAGACTGTAAAGCAGTATTCTTAGTAAAGGGTCCTCTTATACTGGTAGCAGTGTCGAAATCAAAAGAAAGTGAAACACAGTTGGTAATGCAGTTGACGTAAGTAATAAAAACTTAATAAATTCTTGTTAATTTTTAATATTTCGATTCCATCATTTTTAAAATGCTTAGGTTTCAGAGAAATGTACATTTAAATTAGGTATAGAGTCTGTAAATAGTAATATGTTTCTCTCTCGTCTCGTCTCTTTATCAGACATGAATTATTTCTAAAGTATAACATACTATAGAAAAAGATATAAATAAAATTTAACCTATGTTCAACAATAATATATAATGTGATTTTTAAACAATAATTGTATTGTCAGAATTTCGAACTAAAATGTTATTAGTTTTGTTTTTTGAATTAATAACATTGAATTTTTCCAGATATGCTTTCAATCAAATTGTATCCATCCTAACACTAACCCAATTGAATAGGATATTTGAACAACGACGTAATTACGACTTGAGAAGATTACTGGCTGGTGCAGAGAGATTAATAGACAACCTACTCATATTCATGGAAAAAGATCCAGCTTTTTTACTTGGAGCAGTCAGATGTCTGCCTTTGCCGGAAAAAGCGCGCGAAAACATTACAAGCGCTATTATATCGACGTGCAACAAAATAAGGGACTTGGTATTTGCAATACTTATAGCTGGAAATCAATTAATAACTTTGGTTAGAATGAAAAAATATACATTGCACCCATCTGATATACATTTGCTGTTTAATTTAGTGAGGAGTTCAGAGTCTTTTAAGACGGCAGAAAGCTGGACGCCTATTTGTCTTCCTAAATTTGATGCTACGTGAGTATTTTTTCTTAGAATCGTTAAAATAATTTTTATTCCTTATAGGGAAAATGGTTAATACAGAATTTATTTTAAATTACACAACTAATTATTTAACTTAAAAAAATTATCATTATTTTTCAGAGGTTACCTGCATGGGCACGTGTCATATATTTCCGAAGACTGCCAAGCCTGTTTACTACTCCTTACTGTACAAAGGGATGCCTTTTACCCTTTGTCACAAGCGAAGCACACTATAGCGGAAAAGTTAGAGAAACTTAAATGCATTGGTGCAATAAATGATGCCCTTAACAGAAGTAAAGATTTGCCCACCACCAATCCTTTAAAACACATTGGAATACCTATCATAAGGCACTTTATGTACAAGTGTAAATCAACTGCACAGCTCTTCACATCTGACCCAATTAGCTTGGACAGGTTACAAGATTACAGAATTATGCACAAAGAAGGTGGAGATATAACTGTTAAGAAAATTGAAAAGTTATCTGACATAGACTATGTGCGAAATTACCGGAAATTCTGTAATCAAATACACTGTGCAACGGTACCTGCAAAATTTATTTTCCGATCAAATTCAGAAGATACTATTTTAGCATGGGTAAATATTTTCCAAATCACTTTAGAAATTGCATATTTACATAAGAATATCACGCCATTTATAATCATAATTATGTTCCAATATAAATCATAATGATTCACTATAATTTTTTTACGGTAATAGGTTAGCTGTTATTTGACATTCATTTCACAAGTAACAATTAGATAGTAGATGGGCATAGAATATCCTGGCTAACATATGTATGTCTGCTGAAACATAATATTATTGTTATGGTGACAGATTGACATTGAGCTAGCTAGACAGGTTCAAAAGTCGATTCTCACGTGGCCACGAAATCTGGCTAGAATCTTAAAAAGTATGCAGCAAACCACTGTATCACAGAAGCAAATAAAATATTAAAAATAAATCAAAATTATGGATTTGGTCCTGGCACTAGGTTTATATAATATAAAAGCTCATGTAAAATACTTCAAAGAGACTAGCATAAAGAGTCCGATTAATAGTGATATAAATTGTTATGTTTCAAAATTTCCCTTTTCTTTCTTTTTCAAATTAAATTTTACACCTACCTTCACAATTTTTCCACACTTTGGGTTGACTGGGAGAGAATACTATTTGGGCATTAAGTATGCCCTTTGTACTTTATATGTAATACAATAAAGATTAAATAAATATAATGGTACACATTGCTTTTTTGCTGCATAAACATGTTAACAAAATGTGAATATCATCAATAATTTATCTATTACAGATCACTAACTAAAAGAAAAAATTTTTTTCAGATCACAAATGGTTTCGAACTATATGTAACGTTTGATCCATTAGTTGAGAAAGAACAAACTAAAAAAGCTGTTGATCAATTGCTGCAATGGATCAAGCGGGAAGAGAATCGGATATTTATAATGAATGCACCAACATTCTAGCAGAAACTAACTGTTACTTTAAGTGATATCATAAAGAACTCTATCACGCGTAACTCCAGCGTCGAAGAGAATTGAAAGTGATATTAAAAATTTGATGTGAGAGTGAATTATTTATGTAAATAACATAAAGTATTCATATATATATTTCAACTTACTATAGACCAGAGGAAATTAGGATGTGATAACAAGTACTTCTAAGGTGAGAATAGACATTTTCATACAGATAAAGAACAAATACATCACTGATATATGAGATTTTGTTGTGTGAAATGATTGTTCTTTAATAAGATAATTTGTTCATATTCTTAATTTTCGTAGCATTAAGTTTTGCTTCGTTTTAACTGTGATATTGTCACTCAAAATAAATATAGGCAATGGTTTATAGTGTCTGAGATGAATGTATACAACCATATGAAATATGTAATTAGACAATTTTTTAGATAAAATACCATTTAAAAGTTTATATTAAGCTCTTGCAATCAATTCTCTCCTGTTAGAGACATTTGTAATAATCATGGATAAATTATCTTTTCTTCATTCAAATATTTCTGTGTATTTAAACTTACAACTAGACAAAGATCTTTACAAACTTCTGAGCGGCAATGGCGCTGTAAGTCTCATATTGAATACCAAAATAACATGCTGTCTGTTTCGCAAGCAAACCTATAAACAAATATCGCCGTCAGCAAATGGTTAAAAGAATTAAAAATATGTGTGTTATTTTTTAAAGTCCTATGAAAGTAATGTAAAATAAACAAGTTTTAATCAGAATATGATGGTTGTATTAATTCATAAATCATTTTAAAAATTAAATCTGTTACTTAATTATAGTTTTATTTTCCTTTTACTCTAAAACAAGGAGCTTTAAATGATCAGTTGAAGAAGGTCATGTTTTCCATTAATTCTAATCATGTTTTGTAATAATTATTGTAATTATCTAACCATTATTTATAATCTGTAATTATAAATTAGCTCATAGTAATATGAGTAGCCACCCATTCTCTTTTTTTATCGGTTATGGGCGAACATTTGCCTTTGATTTCACCTAATGTTAAGTGACAATGAAGCTGTAGATAGAAAACTGTGTTCGCCCAAGAAACATCAGGCTCTCACATGTATGACTGCCAGAACACAGTGTGGTAGCTAGCCAGGCGAGTTTGAAAAACCCTGCCACTATCCAGGCTCCACTGCTCCTATGGCCCAATAATCGAACCCGAAACCTTCACGTTATAAGGCAAGCGACTAAACCACTGCGCCACAGAAGCAGCCAAATCGCCCATTCACACTTCATTTTAATAAGTTGATTGCTCAAAATTCACAACATTATTTTTAAATACCTTTTATATTGTGTCTTTAATTCTATGATTTCCTTGTTTCAATCAGCGAATGCTATACTCTAAGTGTTATAGTCAATAATTGAACACTTTATACTCTTTAGTTCTTTTAATTTTAACGCCACATTCCTAATGATTTTAATACTGTAAATATAGTTTAAAATTAATCCTTATTATACATGTTCTTTTTTCTTGACCACATCTGTAATAGTGAAATAGAGTATTTATTTAATATTAAAGAATTTTGGCCTTTCCGTTACATTGTTCCATGTTTGTTTCCCTTGGTTTAATCAAGATGAAGAGGTTTTTGTCGGTGTTTTGTTTGCAACTCATTGTTGATCTAACTTTACTTTCTTTAAGCTATTGACAGATGGTAGAAAGTACTAATTTGTTTTAAGGTTAAATTAATTTTATATATTTTTAAATAACCTGTTGTAATTTTTTCTACAAGAAACCATGCTTATTATTAACATTGGCACAAACGTTCTGGTGTCCATTTTAACCATTTTTCACTCGAAGCTCTTCACTAGGAGCACAAATTAAGTATTACAATAAAGTTCTCTTTAAAGATGTCAACTTATGTAAGACAACGCTATAAGAAAAATATTATAATAATAAATAGTCTTTCTTTCAAATTATATAACAGAACAAATATAAACATGAACTTTCAGGATAGATTAGTAAGATCGAAATATAAATCGACTAAATTTATTTTAAGCTACAAAAATACGTTAGATTTAACGTACAATGGTTTTTTTCGCAGTATGTTTCACTACACTTTGTTTTGTTGAAATTGGTTGAAAATTTAAATGTACTCTGTAACATAAGTCACTCGGATAGCTAATTTATACTAAATTAAATTTATAAATTATATGTAATGAGAATAGGTAATTTGGATGATAATATATTTACTATTTCGCCGGCAATAGGAGATATTACTTTTTATACTTATTTGATGCTTATAGGTATAAGTTGTATATAGATGTTTTATTGTTTTGCAGAGGTGCTGCTTTTTTACAAAACATATTCTGCTTTTTGTATATTGCAAGTTATAACAGGGTCAACTCAATATATAGAGGAATGTCTAATATATAATATACTGTGTAAATAATGTACTTAGAATAAAGTAATACATATGGAAATGTACCTTACACAATGGATTGAAAATATATTATTGTCAATATAATAATACACAAGTATGAGTAATACAATATTACACTTAAATTAACAAAAATTCATGAACTTGCTTTTGTTATAAAATTTAAATGTATAATAAAAAAATGTCCTAAATAAATTATTATGTATTAAATTATTGTAAATAAATTATCGATATGAAATATTTTAACAGATCATATGTAATAATTTACACGAAGCTTATGAGTTTATAGAAAATTAAATTTATTTGGTGTAAATGATCTACAAAACCACTTATAATAATCCAAATATTTTTTTAGCTCTTTCACAAAATGAAATAGTGTGAAAAATCATCATCATCAGACTATATCAGTCTAATGCTTGTAATATATTAAATTGAATTTAAAAATGTTATTGTTACATATAAATATTTTAATAAAGTGCTAAAAACTGGTTATTTAAAATTCTTTTGTAGTTTTATTAGTTAAATTAACCACATTTTGTTAGAGATACAATATACTCTTTCATAATCTCAACCAGAAATGTGTATTCGATAGATATATTTGCTTAATCCTTCTGCATCATCACTAAATGTTCAATGAAATAAAAAAATCTTTAGTGTAATTAATCTTGTTAAACAAAAGGGTTAAGACTTATGTTACGTAGGATCTATTCAAAAATGAAAATGCATATGTGATTGAACATCTTTTATTCTTATTTATAACTAATATCTACCTCTGTCTCGTCTTCTTTCAATTTCATATCTATCTCTATCCCTCCTGTCTTTTTCCCTTTCTCGTTCTCTTAAACGATCTCGTTCCCTGTCCTTCTCCTTTTCTCTTTCTTTCTCCTTCTCTCTTTCTCTCTCCTTCTCCCTTTCTCTTTCTTTCTCTCTTTCTCTTTCCTTTTCCCTCTCCTTTTCCCTTTCCCTCTCTTTTTCTCTTTCTCTGTCACGTTCTTTTTCCCTTTCCCTTTCTCTTTCTCGTCTGCGATCACGTTCTCTACTTCTAGAGCGTTCGCGTTTTCTATCTTTGTCCCGGCGGTCTCGATCACGTGATCTAGAAAAATAAGTATAATTACTACATTGAAGGTTACAATATTTCTTAAATGTATTTTTTTATCTGAATCATTGTTTTTTATCATCTAATTTATTTAAATTAATCAAAAGTTAGATATAATTTTCTAAAGTACATTCAATCTAATTTTTTAAACATAGAAATCAGTAATTACTTTTAAATGCCACGCTTTTAAGTTTCTTTATCCATTAAATGCAAAACAAAACAAGTGCAGTATCACTGTATTAATTGAAGATCAATAAAATGTGTTATTTATTGTACAATGACTAAAATATCAAAATAAGTACTGTCTATTTGTTATTTAATTGACACACAAAAGATCTAATGAGGCAGAAGTGCTGCTGGGACTTCAACACTAGCCTAGAGCCTCATTGTATTGAACTGCCTCTGTACAGGAGTGGTTTACTCAGGTTTAATTCCCATACCTCATCAGTAGTGGAGTTTGGATGGTAATGAGGATTGTTTAAATTTGCCCGGCTAAGTACTGTAATGTCAATCGGCCACCATAACTATATTTTTCCCAGAGACTACTGGAGCTATGTTCATTATGGTTTTTATGATACCAGTGTAACCATATAACAATTTCAAGCACTTAATACCAATTTGTTCTGCCAATTTGAGTATATAACCAAAGATAAATGAATTATAGCCATTATGATTCCTTGAGATAACTTTGAAAGTAAAAGAATTAAAAATTACATTAAAACTATAATTATTTATATTATTACATAGTAATGAAGAAGTTGTCTTACAGCATCTTAGACCATTGTAGTAATACCTGACAATTGATATGAACCACTCCAGTCTACCACTATCAAGCTATTGGTAGGTGTAGTTAATACCTTATACTTCAGTATTATTTTAGTAAAATCTTTGATAGAAATAAGTAATATCATTTTTTTTATTTCTTACCTGTCTCTTCTCCTATCTCTATCCCGTCTGTCTTTTTCTCTTCTGTTTTCTTTAGCTTCTGTATCTACATTCTCTTCATCTGACGGCATCTCTTCATCTAGGTCATCATCCAAAGCTGATATTTTAGGGTCCAATTCATTATTTTCTTCTAAAATATGTCTTTTTTGAATCCTCGGTAATATTACATCGCATAATCGCTCTTCCCTGAGTAATTCATCAATAAATTCATCCATGTGTACTATTTCAAATTGCCCCTGACGATTTTGTCTTCGAAGTTTTCTGTTATCATTATAAAGTGGCTCCAAATATTTATAACAATCAACAGACGTGCCTGTAAGTCTCATATAAAATGCCCCTAACGCACGCACGTATTTAAATTCTTCATTTTTTATAAATTCTACTACAATATCTTTTTCAGGTTGTATCTGTAACATTTTCAAAACTAAACATAAAAACGGAGTAGGGTAAATGAAGCCGCCATGCACACCTCCTACATATCGTAATGCCATTGCCTTGTCGACAAGTAACTCCGCCGTTAACGCAAAGCATTCTTCCTTCCAATATTTAGAATCGTATATACGTGATCTGATGATTTTTTCTACTAGATATTGAGGATTAGTTCCTCGAATAGACTTAGCGTCCTTCACTGTTCGGTTCGCCATTTTTTTCGACGACCGTATTAACTCTTGACATTTTTGACTTTGACATAAAATAACTTTTCAGTTTCAGGTTTATTTTTTAATTATAAAGTTAATACCATTTACGACATTATGTTAATGATCCCAATTTTCAATCAATGTTATGATCGTTTTGAAAAACCATGAGAAGGTAAAAAATATCTATTTAAAATATATTTAAGCTCTTCTCAGCAACAAAAACTTACCAGTAATTTTTTCTAAAATTATTTATTAAAAACACGATACCATGATCAAAAATATATAGTATGTACAGATGAATGTAATACTTAAATTAGTATATATATATTATTATATATTCACAACATACGAATATATTATTTACTTTTTATTCTTCATGATTTTTCTATGTAAACTAAAAAAAATAACATATGTAAATAAATATTTTCTACAATAAAACGAATAATGTAAGCTATAGAGATTATGTGTCAAGCTTTGAATAAATGAAGAGATTTAGAAATTTGGAGAGAAGTGTAAAAGAAATTATAAAATTTAGGATTAAATATTCAAACAAAATACATTATAATGTGCTTCATAAACTAGATCTTATTGACGGAACTTCATTGCCGCGTTTTTAATCTGTGTATTTAATTTACGAAGAATCCAAACGGTTGTTGTTCAAAATATTTATGGATGCAGTGTGGATAAAATATGCAGAAAACTAAGAAAAAAAGAGTTGATGATGAACCTATGGATGTCGATGAAAATTTGCCTGAAGGTCAGAATGGGGAAACAAGAACCCAAGTGAATGGGGAAATAGATCACATTTCTGATGATGAAGAAGGCGGTGTTCGTATTGGAGACATCTACATACCACCGGCGCCTAAGCCAGCTATTACTTTTGATACCAACGGTCCAAGATTAATTATAACCCAAATAGTGAATCATAATTTTAAGAGTTACGCTGGAGTGCAAACATTAGGTCCATTTCATAAGGTACATAATTAATTTTCTTTGTACGAATTTCATGCAAATTAAATAATCTGTGATCGTTAAGTAGGATTGTAAATTGTTTCAGTATTAATTCATAACATTCAGAATTGTAAATTTTTTCAAGAAACAATTTTTAATATTGGTTACTTGTTGTAGAGTTTTACGGCAATCATTGGACCAAATGGTAGCGGCAAGAGCAATGTTATAGACTCTATGCTTTTCGTGTTTGGTTATCGGGCATCAAAGATCCGGTCTAAAAAAATCTCAGTCTTGATTCATTCGTCCAGCAAGTTTCCAAACCTAACAAGCACCAGTGTTGCTGTACATTTTTGTCAGATTATTGATGGGGTAAGTGACGTTTATAGTGTTAAATCAGGAACTATTTCATAAAAATTTCTAAAAATTATATGTATTCATTCCTTGGAAAGTAGAGTCTCATCTCATCATTCTCAAAGAACAAGAACAAATTTAAAGTCTAATAATTTTGTACAGTGTGGTATTTTTCAAAACATATAGTTTTCATCATTTTCACTGTTATCATACAGCTTTAATTCTACTTCATTGGAAGTATCATTTTTGCTGGCATAAAATGAATTTTTTAATTCAGCGTATCAAAAAAAACAGGGATAAAATAATAATTATTTGCAATTGTAAGATGTCAAAAACAAAGGTTAGGCAATTGTTTGCGATCAACGCCAACTAGGTGGGGTAGTGCAAAAATCAATGCCTACTACTCAAATTCCGATGATGAGTCAGACTCAACTACCATAACTTCACCCAAGTAAATAGATGACGAGTCTCACTCGTCAAATGAACTCAAAGGGTTAATTGATTAAAATAATGAAATAAAAATGTGAAAACTATAGAATAATCTCCATTATTGAGTGTTTGCCAAGCAATATAAAAGCAGAGTATATGAATAATAATGAAAAGATGAAATATCTCACATCGAAAATATGTTTAAGAAATTTATTCCAGGCAGACAACATAATCTTTATTTTGAACAGAGCTGTGCAAAATAAGGCCTACTAATGTGCTATTATTAGGGTAAGTTCCTCTTACTGTGTAGTTAGAAGTATGATGTAATATTTAGAAAAATCATAAACCTATATGATACACAGTAATTTTGTGAATGTTTTTATATATATATATCTGAAAGGTATATTGTATTTGTGTATAATTAAATAATAAACACTAATTGTTTCACTGGTTATAACAAGACATACTTTTTATTTTAATTATTTAGGTTTTTATTGCCTATGGGAATGTTTCATCATATGATAAGACATTTAATATATTTTATTATTTATAAGCTATCATTTATCCTACATTTCACCAGATGTTAAGTACCAATGAGGCTATTGATGGTGAAACATGATATTCCAAAATGCTTCTGGCCCTCACATGTATAACAAATGAACTACAGCAATGCTGTTATGGCGGCAGACTGACATTGATAATAGTAACTATTTAGGTGTGTTCAAAAACCCTACTACCATCCAGACCCCAGTACCCCTGTCGCTCGGAAGTTGAATCTGAAACCTCTGCTTTACAAAGCAAGTGGTACACCACTATGTCAAAGGGCTGGTCAAACTTATGTATATAAAATATTGATGTCAGGTCAGACTTAGAACATAAATCTATAGTCTTAAAACTGAATTGTTTGTATGGTTTACTTAGATGAACTTGCACACTTGAGGTAACAAAAAGAAAAGTTAAATGAAAATTATCTCATTTTATGGTCTATTAACCTTTAAGCGTTGCCGAGGTCACCAGAGAGGTTATTTCATTTAAAATCAATATACTTTGCGATGAAATTTAAGGGTGTACAAAGTGCGCAGCCCATGGTAGTTTTTCGTATGGAGTAGGCAGTCCACAGCGCTCGCTTAACGTCGGGCAATTAAGCGCTCAAAAAGTTAAAAATGTCCAATATTAATTGAATTAGTTATATAGACATTTGCCTGTGTGTACTACGAACAGGTTTAGGCCGGGAATGGATTGACTAGCGCATCGGATGTTACAAATGCCGTAGTACGTTTTGTGATCGCTCGCGCATAACGGTTTTACAGGGGCGCACTTGCACAGATTCGATGGTGCAATTGTCCATGGTCTCGCCAATGCGAGGGACATAATGGACACTGGAACTTAAAAGAATAATAGAAGTTATTAATACATAGTACAAGATGTACTTTTTGATGAAGTCTTTTATTTACTTTTTAACAACATTATAACCAAACGTGAGTTTTTATAGTCACATTAATACCCTGTTGGGAATGCTATTTCACACGTTATTACGAAATTTAGTGATTTGCTGTAAATTTTAACTGTTTTCGTAGCGTATTGGTTTACCGCTTGCCTTGTAACGCAGAGCCCCCGTGTGCTATTCTCGAGCTAAAGAAGTGGAGTAAGGGTCGTGCTAGGGTTTTTCTAACCTCAGGGTCGTGGTCGTATCCGAACGGCTTCCCATGATCCTGCCCGGCTCATCCCGTGATGCCGCCCTTGCCTCGTCTTCGTCGCCCGACTCGTCGGGTGATGAGGATTGGGTCT
>DWQX01003002.1:0-19454 GCA_018245475.1 Pharmacophagus antenor
TCTACTGTTTAAAGTTCGAGGAATTGTAAAAAGAGTTAAGTTAGTTGACATTTGTAGTGTCAATGGATTGGCGACATCTGCCCATTAAAAGGGAGGTAAGAGATCAAGGGTCTTAAAGACGCAAAAGGATTTCTTTAACGGAATAAGGTAAGTAGAGTCCAGAACATCCAGAATGTCGGCTGTATGAGGAAAACAAAACAACTCACTCATGTTGGAATAAATTAACAGCGATTTACTTTCATCAGTGCACGTTAAAATTATAATAGTGTTATTGTAAGAAAATTGTGTATCATAACTATTTATGAATAATTTATTTTATGTACTCGTTTGACAATGAATGTCAACTTCGATAAATAATAAAGCCGCAAGAATTCTACTCGTAATGTTAAAAAATAAATATATTGTTCAAAGCAATTTATTTATTATTAGAAAACATTAGACTTGCCGTTGTAACACTCTATGCTACCGCATATCTTAGTTGTAATTAAAAAAAAATTGGAAAACTAAAAGAAAATAATTATAACATAAAAAAGACGAAATAAAAACTGTTGACTTTGCCAAAGTAACATCAAACAATGATCAAATAAATAATTATTATATCATGAATATTTTACTTAACATTCAATGATTAATAATAATTTTTAATCTGTTGTCATTTGAAAGTATACTGTGTCGAGTTCTGGGTGTCCTCATATCTTGCAGAGCGAGACAATGAATTGGGGGGAAGGGGGCTATCGAATTATAACACAATAGGATGTAGCGGCGGTGCTCAATAATTGCTTGATGGCGCATTGATACGAGGGGGCTGGTGTGGCAAATTCAATTGCTTAAATTAGATATTCATTGATTTAATACTTTCGATAAACAAATATTTCAATAATAAACTACTTGATACTGTTTTAAATGGTTTCGATCGTGCTTCCTACGAAATTGTAGAAATATTTAATTAATTATAATATATAGACGTATTTATGAAATCGAAGAGACGAGAATTTAATAATGATACTCCATGTATTTTATAGATAATTGATAAGCCTGCCTATAAAAATGCGGTACAACTAATGATGTTTACTAAACACTAAATTGCACTCGTAGTCTTAAGATTAGGTTTTTTCTAACTCACAAACTTGATGCCATAACAGCATTGCTCCTATTCTGACAAACATAATTGTAAGAGCCTAAGTACTTGAGCGAGCTACACCATATACAGCCTCATTGTTACTTAATATCCTGTATTAATTGAGGTTAAGTCACCTCTTTGCCGATAAAAATAAGACCGTATGTTCTCATGACCTTTATTCGCTACAGGGTCCTTTACATAACAAAAAAGTAATGTTGGTACACTCGTCTTTAGTGGTAAAAACGTGCGTTACGGTGGAAAATTGGTATCGAATGATGTTACTCGCTGTTAGTCTTATTGACGACATCTACAGTTTTATCAGACCGAGGGCTTATGAATCCAGTCATCCGTGAGCTAGACGGTGGAGAGAGACCTACATCCAACCAAAAACAATACAAACCAATACAGAAAGCAATCGATCGAAACTCGCAATATTATCCAAGTGCAGTTAAATATTATTTAACATATGTTAATCTATTCTTTAATGAGAATGGTCGTGGTGGAGTCAGTTGCGTTATCTATTAAGAATTTCACGACACATTAAGCTTACATATAAAAACAAACCGAGCGTGGGAAACGAACAATGTAGACATCAATTGGCGAGGTATGTCGCTGCACGACGTACTGGCTCACCCCTCTAATTTAGCAACAAGATGTCGCCCATTTATTGAGTGCGCTTCTAAACAGTCAAGTGCAAAATTCACTACTGCATTACAGATTATGGGAATCACGCCTGTCATCTATATTTCGAAACATCCTTTATACTATTTAATGTGCTATTCAAAATTGTAATTTAATACCTTTACATTGAACACTTTTTGCAAGTGAGCATTCTTAAATAGAGGTGTAAAGTAACACGATAGTAAAGGAGTATAAGTTGATATATTATGCTATTCGATTTTAAGTCTTACAACTATTACAATAAAGAGTAATTTACATCGTGTTCAAAAAGTAATATCAAACGCCAGTTAACACGGGTAATCTCCAGAGGCCTCGCAAACCCCAAAGCTTTGTGGGATACAGATGGAAAGTTTATGGAGGTGCACTTGTTAGTCGAGGGATTACAAAAATGTTATTGTTTTATACGAGGGCAGGGCGATTTTACGTGTTAATAAAAAGTGGGGGAGATGCTTTCGCCCTCGATATATGAAAGATACTTCTGTCTGTTTTTATTGTGTTTAACCGGATTGTTAAATTGTTTATGCACTTGTACGTAACCCGTTGTAAGCCCGAACAGTTGAGATATGGAATTCATATGTTCGAATGTGTTTTGAATATAGAACGGGTTTATTTTTATTGTTTTTTTTTTAATAAAGTTTTGTAGTTTGAATTGGATATTGTTTCTAGATATTAACTGTAATGAAGTTTTTTTTATTCTTTGAGTTTTTACCAGTGTTTTTGACTTTTAACATACGTTTTCTATATCATCACTATACGAAATAATTATGACAGTTTTACTCCTTAACGAATACATTATAAATTTACAAGCATTACTTCATTTATGTAATTATGCAAGTGTTTATAGTATGGGACTAAAAATAAACATAGAATTTTCACACGTGAAAGCTATAGACCGATTTAGGAAACGTAATCGTGGGAGTGCATCAGATAGGCGCTGTGAGTGACGAGTTACGAACGCTTATAATTTGTCTCCAGAGGTTTATTTAGTTTTTGGGGACATTTACAGGCAACCGATTTAATAAGACCTATTATTCCCCTCTATAGTTCATAGTTACGTCCCACCGAAGGGATTTAGGGGACGGGTGAGGTTATACTGGTGGTGTGAAGTTAAAATTCAATGTATATTCGCACGGATATTAGATGTAAGGCGAGATACTATTGGACTATTATCTGTAGAATAATATAATTTCATAATATTACAAGGGTCAAGAGGTGTCGAAGCTAGGCGCGAGTGTAATTTGAATAGTATTTATACAAAGATTTGTGTACGACATTAAATACATGTCGGACTTTTGTTCAGTTTGAATGGAAATCAATAAACATGGTTCTGTATACGAACTTGGATTTATTGTTTTTTTTTTAATTCTACTCATCTCTGTTCTGTTGTTATTTTTCAGGGCGCTTTTTTAACAAGATTAATGATTTATTTCCTATTTTATGCTTTATTATCACATATTTATCCAATACTTTGTTATTCACTGTCTATCTCGCAGTCTATCACTGGCTTTATCCATGTTTATAATTTTTTTGTTTCGTCTTTTACTTTGTTTCAGTTTTAATTCCTTCTTACTATTTAAATATTCCCTATTTATTTATATTGTCCTTTCCTTATAACTAGTCGATCTTATTAAGTTTGTACCTACTATTTATACATGGATACTATTTCTATTAAGGACAACATTGCAAAATTTATTCGTATTGAAGATGTTAACATTTGATGATAACTTTTGTTATCGGTTATCATTTGACTTCAGATGACACATATCGGGGTCCATAAGGTCGTAGATGGTGAAAAATACTCCGGCTCCCACATGCATGACTGTAGGAACACAGAAATGCTGTTATAGTGGCAGATTGACAGTGAGGTTGATAGCTAGTAAAGCAGGTTCAAGAAACCCTACCACCCAGACTACTACTCATATCGCCCCGGAATCGATCCTATTACCTCTGTGTTACCAGTCAAATAAATGTAGAGAACAAATCAAACAGGAAAGAATACTTTTTATCTTATTTTAACATAAATATCACAAATTTCATATATTTAATCTGTCTGTAATTATTTTCCAAACTCGCTAGCGCTTGATGTCTCTAATAAAATAATAATCTCTAATTTATAGATTCAAGCGTTAATTTGCGAAAGTGCATGACTAAATAAAACAAGAATTAATTCTATGTTTCAATTTGCTAGTTGTTATTCATTACATCTTTTTATCTTTTCACTTTTTTTATTTTTTTTATTATAACCCACTTACGTAAGAAGTTATTTAAATGCGCGTGCATATCAAAATAATATCACGTAGTTTGATAATTTATTGCGCGCAGAATGTTCGGGAAAGCAATTAGCGTTGTAAGTGAGACTGATTAAGGCCGCATCAGACCTAATCCCGTGCTAGCGCGTAATTTGGAGTCGACTGGGAGCTACGAATGAAATGGAGTTATTATACTTATTCGGATGCAAAATATGTTACATTTAAATGCGCCTTCAGAGATTTTTCGAATGCCTCCGTGGCGCATTGGTATACCGCTTACCATGTGACAAAAGCAGATTTTGGCTTCGATTCCCAAACCATACGAGTAGTAGACTATTACGGTGGTAGGGTTCTCTCGACCTCCCTAACTAGTTGACACATTCAATATCAATCTGCGTCCATCACAACGTTGTTAAGAATTACCCAAAGTTTATGTTTAAGTCGCTAATCAGTATATAACTTCCAGACAATACCGTGCTCCTGTTCGAAGAATTCTGTAGCTAACTGTATTGGTATAACGAGACATGATTCCAACTGCTCCGTGGCTCCGAGGTTTTTGAGCTATTTTATTATTATTTTATTTTATTATTTGTGTTGTGTACATATTATTATATTATTTGTAATACGGAATTGAAACTGGATGGTGGTAGAGTTGCTTCGAATCCTCCTGGCTACCACTCTCAATGCCAATCTCCCGCCATAACACTGCTATGTTTCGGCAGTAATATATTAGAGAACTAAAGAATTTTGGGCGGGCGTTTCTCACTTCTCTACCCAAAGTGGGCTATAAAGACCCTCAGGATTCGATGACGATCTGCGAGGGGTCCATATCAATGGTAATATAAAATAAAATGGATGTCCTGAGATAAAAATCCAAGATGGTGAACAATTGGTCGGTTATTTTAAAGATCAAAATTGGATACACACAACAAAAAAACACGATAAATGGTCCGACGACATAAAAATTGTTTAAAGACCACTAATTTAGACTACAACTTTTGGTTTCATAGTTTAATCACGTTAATGTTTCCTAAGCCGTGGCCGCTATTCTGCCGACTCATTAGGACACCGCATTCACATCAAATGGGGACTTACGGGATCACAACGTTATAACTAACCCAGCAAATATACTCTGTACTTACGGCTAAACAAATTTGTTTGTACTGTTTATATTATTTCACTAGCATTAATACAAGCTGTTATCAATTCCCTTCTCTGAGCGTAGTGTTCTTTTTTTCATTTAATGTTAAGATTATTCTTTCTCCAATATGTATACCTATTGTCGAGGCTATCAATTAAGAGAATAAAAAGTTTCATAGAAATTTGAAACACCCTTACCTCCTCTTAAGGCTACTATACCAAAAAACCCTTTCTTAGTGTATATGTACACATCAAAGAGAATACGCTCTCCAAATTTCACGTTTCTGGAACTGGCGGTTTAAACTATGCATTTAACTATATAGGTCAGTTAGTCAGTTAATCAGTCAGGACTGAATTTTATAAACATAGCTTTGTATTATAGTTCTCGTTTTAAGGAGATTCTCAATTGGGTTTATGTCTCTAATGTCTTATTAACAGTGACGCAAATCTTTTAAAGCTGGTCTTGTTGTGACGAACATTTTTATTTTTAGTAGGAGTACATACCAACGAGATGGTCTCATAAAATTTTGAAAATAAAATTAAAATTGAAAATAAGGATACGATTTTGTTGTCTTTTATAATAAGTACATAAAAAATCTATAAACTATGTTAGACAATTAATTTTAAAGATTTATATCCTTCAAAGAAATAAATAATTAATGATTATACCTTTTAAAAAAAGGGATAAAACAGATATGTGAAAACAATAAGGGTTAATCAATTTGTCTTTGATTGTGTATATGTAAGTCTCTAGTCCTGTAAAAAATAATAAAATACACAAGTTATTGTTCCAAGTACTAAATAAAACAGTAATACTTTGATAACTGTTACAAAGTAAAAAAAGAAATAGTTGCAAATACTGGCAGCGACGTAGGTAGAACAAACAAAAGTACGCCAAAACGATAAAAAAATCTCCCCCGTGTGCTAACTGGATAATTGGACACGTCTATATCTTCATCGGTGGAATGAAACCTAGATTCCTACAGCGCAATCAAATGGAATACGTTAAATAATTGATCGGGCAACTTTTGCATTGTTAAAAATTCGCTCCTACCCCCTATTATTTTCGCCCGTCCCTACTCGATAACGCTTTTATGTCCCCCGGTCTACGGGAAAAAAATGAAATAAACTGTAAATTTAAAACTGCCAAATTGACACTGACGGATGACACGACTCCGCGCCGGCCGTCTTGCGATCAAATATTTACGAATTGTCAACACCTTACCGTGAAAGCCTTCTGTGGTCACGGGTTAGGCGGGCGTGCTTATGCGTCGCTAGAGTGTGAGCTATATCAATTGACACAGATAAAGGGCCAAGATCCAATTCCTTGCCTGATAAATTATATTCTATCTTAAGATTCTTTTTAAGATATTTGGACATATAATCCGTGACGAAATCTACAACGTTTATTTATACAAAGACAGATGGACAGACTACATCAACCCTTTGCGGTCGTACTAAATTTGAACAAAGGTATTTCCGATTGACAGGGGCACCGACATTACTTACTTCTTGATGGTTCATTAGATATTTAAGTTCATTCATTGGTAGTGTACGAAGTTATTTAAATAAAAACAGTAAAAGAATTGTGCGGTTTGTTGCTGACGGATAAAAGATGTACAAAGGGAACAGTAAAAACGCTTTTTGTCTGAGAATAGATATATACAAGGATACCCTAACAAAATATACACGTACGAAAGAAGCCCCTATAGAGAGAAATGGGGATATCTCGCAAAAGCTCTGTCCATAACCGCTCCGCTAGATGTACACGACTTAGAAAAAAACTACTGACACATACTAAAAAACTTAAAGTACACAATACATGAAGCTATACTGAGATTTAGCGGTTTCTTTATTTAAAAAGTTAGTTTTAAATTCGACTGGATTACTCGGTGACGTCTCCGCCACGTGACGCGTGACGTCACACCAAATTCAATTGTCCGAGGCATCAATCATTCGCCAGTTTGTCAGAGTTTGGGGACGGCCTAATTTGGTAGTAACGATAGATCCCCCATGTGTAACGCGATATTTAGGGTTGGGGGCACGAGTTAGAAATGTTCATAGTTAAAAAATATTTTTATTTTATCAATGAGTTCAAACGAATACTACAATAATAATAGAATTTTATTTCTATAATCTGTATAAGGTGACCCACAATTGCGAGGAATAAACATAATGTATACCCCAAATAAATGCAACTCATGATTACACACTTTACGGCCGCAAATTTCAAAAAAATGCAACTTAATTGAAATTTAATTAAAAAACGCGAAAATGCTTGGCGATTCGAACAAAAGTGATTCGTTTCGCGAGGCTTCGGCCGATGCTTGACCGTCTCGCTGCGTAAGTAAGCGATCCGCGCGGCGGAACGGCGACGGAGGCCCCGTAGCGTTGGAGCCCGATAGCGTTGGGTGGCGGACACCGTGCAAAATCTAGGTGGCAGCTGCATAAGCAAATGCCCGTACGTATAGTTGTGTAACAAGCTAAACTAGGCCTCGCTTATTTTAGACTGTTTGAACTCTGATTAACAATGGATTCAAAACAGCAACTGACCTCTGATTATTGATCTATGGAGCTATTTAGACTAATCAGGAAAGTTTACCGGCTTTATTTTCTGAAATTGTACATTTAAAAGTTTAATTAGTAGGAGGATTTACATTGAAGTACTGTTTTTTTAACCAACGACAAAAGAGTGGGGTGGTACAAATTTAACGTCTGTATATCGTTATATTTGGCTGTATAACGTGTATATTTGGCTGTCTATCGGTAGCATCGTATCTCCTAATCGGTCTCTATTTTGGTTGTAAGAGTAAATCGATAGTAAGTGTTAATTTACTATTATTTTCGAATAAAAAACCTCCTTATCTTTTGAGAGGTATTTGTCTGTCTGCGGGAATATTTTCTGTTTAATTTCATATTATATTTCTTAAAGTACTTATCACAATCAGGATTATTCACCTTCAAAAATTGTATAGAATTTAACGTTAAGTCTGTAATTGTTATACTCGCCTAGAAGTTACTGACAAATTCTTCTTTTCTTATATCGTGAGGGAAGAAATCTTAGTAAGAAACCTTGCGTTCTTGAGTAAGGCTAGCTAAGATTTCTGCCAACTAAAGCTTCGTCATATTCAGTGCATCACGAGGCTCTCACTGCCTCATAAGAAACACATCGTAACATGAAAGAGCTACCGCTTGGATTTGTTTTAAGGCTCCTCATAAACAACATAAACATTCGTGTTGATAATTGGACTTGTATTTGCTGTCATTATGTAGCCGTTCGTGGGGTATATTTTGCGATCTCCATTAGTTAGTGTAACACGTTATTTTCCTTTAAATGTAAAGCCGTGACAAAAAAATTGTTCACAGAAATGTCAACTCAATGTCTTTTGATTTGTGACGTTGTATTGATATAGTCGGACCATATAATATTGATAGTATAGTAAGTATTTATAACGTTAAAGATTTTGTACTATTTGTAAAAAATATGATTTAATTTTAAATGACTCTTCCACTAGTTTAAAAAACATGGCGTTGTTTAGACCATTATATCTTTGTACTATTCTGATGGCCAAAAAATGGGTATCAAATTGTTTAGCTCTAATCCTTTGCGAGTTATACCATAACTTATGGTTTAGAAATTTACAAAAAAATTAAAAATTATGTGTCCATATCATATTCACTTAGTTTATATCGGAAAATTGTCATGTCGCAGAATAACTTAATTTTGCTTCAGGCCGTACGTACATACATAGTGACGACATAATTCAACTGTGTGTTATGCGAGGAGGGGACGATCGTTACTGATTATTATTTACCCATTTAACAATTCGTAATTTTTATGGATGCCTTGAATCATAATATGCTGAATTTCATAAATTTATTATGTAAAATATATTCGATACTAATATTAATTTTTCAAATGTTTCCGTAAAAATCGGCTTATTACGATAATCGATAATAAAATATTTCTATCACAGAAATCAGCTTCTAATAAAGAGTATGAGATGAATTATACTGCTATTTAGAAATTGTTAAATTGTTTTTTTGTATGAATTATCAATGAACCTTCCGACTTCGAAAACGAAAACTTCAAGCGTGTTACTCCGCTAGATTCTGTACGTTATGTCCTTATCGGTAATTGACGTACAATTTTTCATCAGACAGATAATTTTCCCCTAAGAATGGTAATGTTAAAAAATACTTCAATAGATTGCCGAGACTGCACGCCGTCAGTATACTCCGTCGGACGTACTTCGCACGCTAGACTTACCAACGCACGCCAGTAGACCTCCCGCCCGCCCTCGCGGCATATTCGACGACTAATTTCAAGCGATCGTCACGCGATGCGATTAAAAACCCTTCTGGGAATTGGCTCTCTTATTACTGTCTTCGCGATATATCTACAACTCATTTAATCGATACAAGAATGTGATTCGAGGCTTTTATACTGATGTTATTATATACAACAAGTGTGGATTATAAGCTTTTGCATATCATCTGTTAAGTTACTCCTTTCTTGCCTGGTTCTTCGCACGAGAAACCACGTTTCTGTAATAGAGAATTATATGACCACTAAAGAGCGCCCGCCGTAAAAGCCTAATTCATGAAGAATATTTTGAATTTTAAATTAATCTAAATAGATAACTATAAAATACTATTTTTTAACTAAAAATATGAAATCTTCTCCCTATAAATTCCATATTCATAGTAGTACCAGAGAATGTAAAGATCAAAGGATACTGTTGAAAATATTATTTTAATCCCTTTTTAGGGATGCATTCATGACAGAACACTTTGTCACGAGAAATCTTGAAAACAACATGCGCGTTTTTTCAACATTCTGGAATATAAAAATGACAGCATCGTGTCTCAAAATGTCACCGTCTTCTCATCTTATATTTTAAAATCTTACTGTAAAATCATGACTAATATATACATTTTCATTATCACTGTAAAGATGAGGTCACTTTTATTACTCATAATAAACATACATTCATGTTTAATACCAGACATACTCATACGGTACCCGTCATTTTGACGAAACAACTTTAGACAAAATGGTCTGTATGTCTAAATGCGTTCCACTTTGTTATTATTTTTGTTGTTTCTTGCAATATTGCTCCATAGTTTTCTTGCAAAAGAAAAATTATGAGAAAACAATAAGGAACCATCTTATCACAGGCTAGTAATGAAAACCGTTAAAAGATGTCCTTAAATCTCGTTAAAAATTAATTGCTACTATATATTTTATTATATTTTATTACTTCAATAAATATAAATGAAAATTATATAAAATTCAGATAAATATTTAAATGAATGTAAGGATCCAGCTGTCAGTTCTTCAAGCTATTATATAAAATCGGAGGCCGTTGTTAAGAACAAAAATCTGTTCGCGGAATATTAAATCAATACATTCTCAGAAGTCCGTCTCATTGCATGCAAATTCGATTACGGACGATTAAAGACAAGATGTTCGTGAACTATTCTTTAACACAATGTATAATTATACAAGCTGTGATGAAAATCGTTTTAGATTCTTAATATCATACTATATGCATTTTCATTGTAGATTGACAAATGACGTTTGATTGACAATCGAGTTGAAAAGAATTTTTCGATTTAAAAAAAAAATGTAAATGTTTTGAAATCTCTTCTTTCTTCGTGTACATTTTTTCGTGCGTTTCATTATTAAAATACGTGCTTCTCTTGAGGTGCCTTCACTGACTTATTGACTTACTAACTTCTATACCACTGTTCTCTGCTTAGGGCAGACGGAGGAAAGAAATCTCTATTTATCAAAGAAGAGAATTTTATCAAATAAGTGTACATAAATTACTCGCATAAATTGTTAGAGAGTCTCACTTGTAGTCTCAAATACCATTGCACAAATCGCAATGAAAATTGACACGTGTATATATTCTTTTATAGAGAAAATTTTTACTACAGTAGTAAAACGATATATTTGACTTAGACTAATTTTGATTGCCTCAATAAGCGCAGTGGTTTACCCACTTGCCCTATAACGCGGGAGTCCTGGGTTCGATTCCCTAAGCACCGGAATAGTGGAGACTTGATGGAGGAGGGTTTTTCGAACCCGTCTGGCTAGCAACCACTGTCAATATCATTCTGCCGCTAGAATTGCGTTGTTGTGCTCCGGCAGTTAGTCATACATATGAGAGCCAGAAGTATTCTGTGTCAATACGCTCCATCATCTTTTCACTTAACACCAGGTGTTATCGAGGTCAAGTGTTAGCCAAAAACTGTTAATAAAAAAGTAGTGACATGCTCTAATTAGATCCTAAAAGCTCTAGCTATTTAACTCGGTACATAACTTATTAAAGACAAAGTAGCCTTAATAACCAGCAAATTGGATTTTATTATTAAGTATTTATAGACGAATAAAGACAATTCACTGTAACCCGCTGTTACCTGCGATTAAACTAAGGGCATTGAAAATTATTGTTTTATGTTTTTTTTTACATTTTTTTTTTGTTCTGAAACATCAAACCAAAATGTCCTAATGACGGGGACAGGAGTCACGTCGGTTTATAATGCTTCGTTATTACGATCACCGCAATGATATTAAAATTGTATTATGGTGTAATGGCGGCCGTGGATCGTCGTTAAATGGACCGTTTTCGTGGACGGAAATAACATTTTTTTTTTTAATAGCCCGAAATCGATTTCGTTTAAGTACGCTTCGAGACGGTTTTTTTTGTTTTTGTTGGCGACAATTCTTTTGCTTCCAACACACAAACGTAATATTTTTATTTAAAACTTTCAATTCAACTATTAGTTTAAGAAATACATGTTATACATCCACTCAAGTTTAATTATGTTTTTTCTTAACTTCTAATGGATGACACTTGATGTAAATACAGTTTTTTTTCGAATCTTAATTCATTAATGAAATAAAAGTTGACTTTAATTTTTTTTATATTACTGATATAAATGCAGGTTGCTTATTTAACTTCATTCACAATATGTCAAAGAATTATTTTGTAATAATAAGATTAAAGTATCAGTAAAATTAAACTGTTACGTTAATAACCATGTAAAAATATTTTTATTTCATTTTTTAATTGAAATAAAAACGCAAAGCATGAAAATCAAAAACATTTTCGTCATATTCATAAATTAATGTAAGAAAAGGTAATATTTTACAAAAAAAAAAAACAATTGAGTCGATTTTGAAAAGCATTTCGTCCAGTCCGAACGGAAAAACTTGCGTGGGCAACATACGCCTCCCATAGCATAGAACCACAATTTATCTGGATTTATGCAGAATTCTCTTCTTTATTACAAAAAAAAATAAACCGAAAAAAAAACAGAAGTGTATTAATTTTATCGGTTTCAGCTTATAGCATGAATTCTGCAGACATGTTTCTTTCTTATGAACTTCTTTAGTTTTATGATCAACTTCTTCGTTTTTAAAGATAACTAAATTTTATTAACTAAAAGTACTAAAAGTAGTAATTTTTTGAATAATAGTAGAAGTATATGAGCGATAATTTTAGATAGGAAAACTGTGTATTTCTATTATTAACTGAATATGGTGTTTTCATCGACTATGGCCCTCATTAAAGTAATCCGTGAGATAATATAATTATGACTAGAACAATGGCGATACTATTATACAAGCCATTAAATTAATAAATCTAAATTAGAAAATATTTAAATATTAAGATTTGCCCTTTAAACCACAGGACCTGAACAAGATATGTTATATGCTTATCCTTTATTTAGACAACAATGTACACTATCAGCTTTTGTACGTCGGTAACATACTGTTGAAAACTGTTGAAAACTATCGGTTTATCTCGCTTGAAAGTTTTATTACTCTTTTATAATTTATTGTACCTAATATCCATAAATTTAAAATTACAATCATCTTGTGATAATTTAATAATGAGAGTTGATTAACTTGACTATAATTTTATCTTCGGGAGCATCTAAGGCAGTGTTTCTTAACCTATTTGGTCTCATATCCCACTTTTGAGTAAAAAAATCTGTGTCACTCGACCCTTGCAATTTTTATCCAATGGCCTCCAGAAACGAAAAAAAAAATTAAATGAATAATATTAACTAAAATTTTATAAAAAGTTGCTGAATGCCTCCTAAATGATAGAATGGCCCCTACATAATCTAAGGTATATTTTCTTATAATTATTAATATTGACACCATTTTATACATAAAGTTTTGGAGTTCGAGCGATGATTTGTCGACAAATTTGTTCGATTATCCATTGCAAAACTATGTTTAAATACAGCTCTTAAGTCAATAGATCATTGAGATAAACTTTTATGTAAGTGTTAGGATAATTAAAAAAAAAAAACAAATATTTGCTCCGATTTTTTATTACATTAAAAACAATCAGCATCTGCTAGCCAGCGCAATTGTGATACGCTAATTGGTGATACAATTTACAATTTACCGATATACGCTTTTAAAATTTAATCAATTTAGCTTATTATTACTACGTTTTGATGAAAGACACATAATAAAAATATTTTTTTGCGTTTTTAAAGGAAACCTTTTATATAAATTACAATGTTGCTAGTCAAAACAATAAAAAAGACAAAGATAACACAAAGGTAAAAATACAAATTTAGGAAATAATTAAAAATAAAAACCAAAATTTATAGTAACAAACTGTTAAGAAATTTATTTCGGAAAAATTAATCAAATCAATGCAAACATTTTTATGGCAATCCAGTATCTGTCGTTAACAAAACCTGGTAATTTTATAATGTGGCTTTCAAAAAAAACTTATATTTCTACGTGTCTAACTTTACTATTTACAGGTACATGGAATGCCATGAGTAAATTTTAAAACAAAATTTAAGAATTATTTGAACGAATTCTGTGTATGCTTAATGAATAAATTATTTAAAGTTTTGTATGTATATTAAGATTTCAAAATATTTACAACGTTCTGTTAATTATTTAAACTATTTCATTAATTTCAAAAAGTTGTTGATTGGGACAATTTCTTAACAAAGAAACAGTTTAATTTCTTATGATTTCAATCTTGAGTAAGACTTAAAAATATCTGTCAAGTACAAATTAGCTAGTTACTACCACTATTTATATTTATTTCTCACTTTCATTTACATAAACATGATTTTATGTATATTTTAATTATTTTACTTTGTTTGGATTTTATGTTAAGCAGATTTTTTAGAGGTTAAAAAAATTGGCAAATATATATTTTTTAAAAACATGATGAATATATTTACAATTATTAAGTACACGATGTTTACTTAAGTACTCGTTAATGCATAATGTACGTATAGATCTAAACATAATTATCTATATATTTACAAATAATAAAGCATAGTTTGAAAACTTCAAAGCGGGAATGTATTATTTCAGGTATATAAATTTCATATAAATTATTTTCATAGTGACTAACAACAAATGCTTTTGTTTAAAATCTGATTAAAAAAAATTAAATAAGAATTCCAAATCTGAAAAAAATTCAACAAATAGGTGATGCTACAGGCGGCGGATGTGGCGGTGCGCTAGTTGTCGGTGTGTTCAGAAATGCGCTCTGATTTCCCGCCCAGGGCTGTAAGTTTTGTAAAGCGCTTAAAGCCGTGTTCGCTGGAGGTGCCGGTGCCGTGTTGGGTGGGCTCTGATAATGAAGCGCTGACAGCGGTGCAGCTCCGGGTGGCGGTTCTGGTATATAGCCTTTGCTAAGTGCTTCAGCTTGCAGCGATAGCATCAAGCGGTTCGCTGCTTGGCGTTCCGCTTCACGCTCTTCAGCTGTTTGACGTCTGTAACAAAGATATATTATTATTAGCATTGGTATACAAAGGGGCTTTAAAAATAATTACATTTTGAAAAGTACATTAGTTTAAAATATCAAACATGTCTATTTTAAATTAACAACATCTTTCAATAACAGTTTTTTTTTATTTATCTGAAAATGTGGAAGCAGCTCTCTACTGAACGTGTATACTTTTTGTTTCTTTTTTTGAAAACCGGGCGTAACTTCTAATCGAGTAGAGGAATTTTGATTAGTTTTTTTTTGGAAAGTACAAACTACTTATTTGTAGCCTCGAAGTCAGTTGCTTAAGAACTTAATTAATTAATATTTTTTTATAATTTTATTTTATGAAAACTCGTTATCTATAATTATAAAATGCGAAGCCCTGAATGATTAACCTATATATCGACGCTCAGTCTTAACCGCTGGTCGTAAACACAAACAAGACATTTGGAGGGTGTTGTCTTTGTTATGTGTAGGTGTCCTAAGAGAAATAAGAAAGGATTTTGTGTAATTCCACTTCTAAGAGGGAATGCGAAGATTTAAATTTCCAGGACACTATTCTATGAATCGGTGAATCGAAAATTGATACACATCCTGAAGGAGGATTAATCAAAAATTAATAAAAAAAAATTACCACCCTCCGAGAAGCAAGCGGATAACGGATGGTATAGATATATAAAAAAAATCGACTAATTAATAACAATTTTACACCCAAAAATTTATCTTACCCATACGTGGTCTGTTGCCCGTTTACCGAAAAACGAAAAACGTAAATAAAACCTTAACTTGATATTTAATGTAACACTTAAAATTCATTAACGTTTAATCGATTCATTAAATTCCGATTCGCGTGTAAACTTCACAGCACGGTTTGTACGCTGCGTTAATGGCGTCATTGAATATTACATCGACCGCTGAGTGTCCGCTGATCGGCATTGAATAATTTAATTTCGGTAATAAGTCGCCAACATTGTTATACAATGAATTGGAGGTTTACAATAACAAACATAATTTATGAACAGCTAATATTGTTCGAGTCTTAATTAGATTTGGCGCATGTATCCTACCTTTAAAAGTTAACCACTCGCTATGAACACATCGAGATGTTTTTGTTTGAAAGACGCCAACGACTTGTATACCGAGTTGATAGCAAATTATCGCTGAACTGACAGCCTCCGTGACGCTGTGGTGTACCGTTGTACCGCGGAGGTCTCGGGATCGATCCTGGGTTCGATTCCCGGGTCACATGAGTAAGGGAGTCTGCCTGGTGGTAGGCATTTTCCACCACATCTGTCAAGCAACCATCCTCAATGTCAAATTGCCACCATAACAGCATTGCTGCGTTCCGGCAGTCATACATGTGAGAATCAGAATTATTTTTAACAAACACGCTTCACAATTAAAGACCTCATTGTCATTTATCAGCAGGTGAAATGAAGAGCAAGTGTTAGCCTATAATAGATAAAAAAACAGCAAAACTAGCGTATGCCTGACATGGACAAATTGTAATTTGCTTACTTTATTGCCCGAGATACACTTCTAACTACAATGTAACGGCTTAAAGAGTGTTGTTTTGCAAATTGTGGTGCAGCAACCGAAGGCTAAATCGTGACGCAAGTGATCAAAAACTACAACAATAAATTAATGGAAACTGAAGGAACTCGACTTAAAACAGGACTTGAATCATCAAAATCGGAACACTTAAAAAAAGTTCTAGGTGGTGTAACATAGTAAAAGAAACATTAGAGGTAATAGGTTAAGAGTATATGCAAAGCGTATTATAATGCCTCTATACAATAAATACCGTCTTAAACATTTTGCAACAAGCACATGTTTGATCAAATTTTACATTAATTTTAATTACAGCTAAATCAATGCGGTAAGCAGTAAACGCTAGTGGATTTCGTCAAGTCCCACATTTAGTTTGTAAATTATATATGACTTTTAGAAGCGGCAGTTAAAGGGGTCTAATTTGATTCACGTCAATCAATTAGCATGAACGACGACGGACGAATTAGTCCTCTTATACTGGAAACTGTTAAAACTAATTCCGCGTTCGATTTTTAAAATTTTAAATTATTGTTTTAAAATAGAATTATATCCTCCAACCTCGTAATTAGTGGAAATGTTGTTTAAGATGGTAAAGCGTGCTCGCTGTGATTTCTCTGGTTCCCGCATGTATTACTATCGGGATCCTACTAAAGATTTCTATGTTACAAAGTAAATTATGCTAAGGATGCATGTATTTTTTTTAATCAATTACGAAAAAATAAATTGGCAAACTGTATGGGGGATGAATATAATTTTCGCAATATTACGATTTTGATCCCGGGAGTCAAGTACCAAGCAACTTATACCGTTGTAAAGCTGAAAACTTGTTTGACTAAAAACCCTCACAAGTTAGTGCAGCGTTTTACATAATGTATTGTCTGATACAAACCGTCTCTCGATTTGTTGACAAATAAGTTGTGAGAGTGGTAATGTATAAGTATTACTGTAATGTCATTTTGTAATGGACCAATGCAGTGAATCGATGTGTTAGGTATATATAGGTATATTTATTTTATCTTCTGATTTCGGTATAATGATTCAATTTGCAATTGAACAATAATATCAGTTGTATTCATTCGTTTTAGCATTATTTACTAAAATTTGTTTATCCGCTTAAAGATTATTTTTTATTTGTCGGTTATGGCCTAATATATATAAAAAAAAGAGTTATCGAATAATACATTCAATTGTGGATATAAATGTGAAATCGGTTGAATATTTTCATATAACTTTACTTATATCACGTATTATTATGCCTTTGAGCTTAAACTCAAAATAGGATTTCGACACGGAACTGTCGAGCGACTAGTCGAGTTGTGACAATTTTAGCAGTATGACAGGGCTACGAAGGATGTGTTGCGCTGGAAGTGGTACATTTACTTGAAGGTAATAATAAAATTATAAACTAGACTAGGCAGCTTCAAGGACTTGTTGGTAAATAACTTTTTTCAAATGTGTATCATGTTACTATAAGTAACATAAAGTGAGGATTTTTTTTTGTCGGCCATGAGCAACACTTGTACTGAATTTCTTGTACTGAAAATCTGGTGATAAGTGTGTCATGATCAATGAAGCTGTAAGAGGTCAAGCGTGCCCGCCCAGAATATTCCTAGCTCTTACAAGATGTAATGATGAAATTTGATCACAAATATAATATTAAATTTCATAGATCTGTAATCATACATATTGTGAAGGTAAATAAAAAATAGTAGATACATTATTCTAGTATTTCAGTAATGCTTTTAGAAAATGTTTGAACAAATTGAAACCTATGTTAAACTGAAGTTAAGTTAAAAGTAATTAAGTACTTGAAATTAAGCCACATCTTGTTAACTTTAACTCAAGTAAAATAGGTGGTACTCAATATAGTCACTTAACTCTTAGTGGCCTCAACTTAAAAGGGGTGAACACACTTAAGCTAAGAGTGTCTTTTCATTAAATATTAAATGAAGAAAGTAGAAGCATTGTTGAACTTTACGTGAATATGGAACTGGTGTTATTTGAAACGTATAAAATACGCCCCTGTTATTGTGGGCTAATTAATTATTTGAGAGAACATTAAAAGAACGAAGTCTTTAAAAAAACTTAAAAATTATTTTATAAGCATAGGAATACAACTTTACAGATACTGGATACTGTTTGTGAGCAAAGATTTATTGGTGTTTAGTGACATTAAAATTCCTCTTGATAGCCTCCGTGGCGTAATAGTTTATCGGTTTGCAAAGTAGCTGAGAGGTCCTGGGTGCGATTCCCGGGCGACAGTCGTAGTGGAGTCTGGATGGTAGTAAAGTTTTTTAAACCCACTTGTCTAACTACCACCCTCGATGTTAACCTGCCGCCATAACAACATTAGTGTGTTCCGGCAGTCATACATTTGAGACCCAGGTGTATTTTGGGCGAACACGCTTTTCCCTGTAGGGCTTTATTGTCACTTAACATCGGGTGAATTTAAAGCGAAATGTGAGTCCATAACCGATAAAGGGCCTTTAAAAGAAAAATACCTGTTATAAAACGTGGTATTCTCTGCAAATACCATCATCATTCAATATACGCTCACAGCTTGGCACGAGTATCCCCCTAATATCCACACCCTAACTAAAGCTTCCCACATTTAGCAGTTTCAGTTCAAATCTCATTCGTTAATTTATATTTAGATAATTTATTTATTTAAAAACTTTATGTTTTACACAATTTATTGTAACACGGGCGGACTTAATGCCTTTGGGCATTCTCTGCCAGTAAACCCTGCGTACGGCAGAAAGGTTGTGTGGTAGGGGATATTTTATTGAGAAAAATATATATCTCAAAACTAATGCATATATATAAATAAATAGAAGAACAACAAAGATGATATTATTTACATACAAATAAATTAATATTATTTTATATCAATATTATACACACAATACGAAGATAATATAGTAAATAATATAAAAA
>DWQX01003003.1:0-19452 GCA_018245475.1 Pharmacophagus antenor
TACTTACTTTAAATTATTCTATTTAAATTTACCTCTACACCACTAAACAAGATGTTTTCGCAAACATTTCACCACCAGCAGTGTAGACAGATTATACCGGACCCTTATGGCATACAAAATAACACAATGCGTTTTGCACGTACATCTATTGGAATAAAAAAATTCCGAACGCAAAGGGTTAGAGTGCGGCAATGTGTTGAAACGGAAATTTGCTGCATTTCATATGCTCGTATTTCAAGGACTTTCGTACAACCCTGGCGGTGTGGGCGCACGACATCGGGACTAAGCGGCGTCCCCGGGGTCTGATTATCGTTTATTACCGAAGCAATCCCGTACATCACGCCAATTACCGAACCCCGACATGCTTTCGCCTGTAGCATGTCTTT
Organism: Pharmacophagus antenor; assembly: GCA_018245475.1. NCBI lineage: Eukaryota > Metazoa > Arthropoda > Insecta > Lepidoptera > Papilionidae > Pharmacophagus > Pharmacophagus antenor. Next base: position 387 of record DWQX01003003.1, read on the forward strand.
TAACTTCATTATGCACACTTTTGTTGCGTGATTTTTGTCTTCCTGTACGTAAGACGATTAGCTATCATATGTATGAATAACATTTTGGTATGAGATGATGTTTCAACACCCGACCCAAAAATAAGATTTTTAACTACTTCCGTGGCGCAGTGGTTTACCCACTTGCCTTGTAATGCGAAGGTTGGGGTTCAATTCCCCCGGGCCACAGGAGTAGTGGAGTCTGGATGGTGGTTTTTCAAACCCGCATGGCTAGCTACCATAACCCCATTGCTGTGTTCCAGCAGTCATACATGTGAGAGCCAGATATATTCTGGGCTAACACTCTTGACCATCTACGGTCTCATTGTCACTTAGCATCGCGTGAAATCGAAGCCAAGTGTTAGCTCATAACCAATTAAAAAATAATAATAATAAGAGTATTACAATCACAAATGTGTCTATATCTAGTATCGTAGCTCAAATAGTCGAATCTATTTAATTACACATTTTTTATATCAGAATATAACCAAATCATCACTAACACTATTAAAATGTATATATAAAATATAAATAATAAATATTTGAGAATTATCATAACACGTGCTTCTCATTCATAATTGAAATATCTCGTGTCATTCAAAAATGGAACACCGGATAATGTTATGAAACGTCAAGTGACGTGATTTCACCGCGCTTTCTAAACGGAGGTCAAGTTATCTCGTTGTGTTAACAAAATAACAATGCAACTATTACTCCGCGTACAAGTACGTTCGACCCAGTGCGGCGCGCGCTTTATATGGCTACGGTGGACTAAATAAGTTATATTTTGTTACTACAACATTTGTATACTTCCCGTTAATAATACGTCTAAAAGTTTCGTGATCCTATCCTTATTAAACATTGAAATCGATATTAAAAGCAATTAAGTGATATAATATTAATATAAAAATATTTATAAGATCATCGGTTTATTAATTTTAGCAATTTTAGCATTTATAAAAAATTACGTAGACTTCACTTTTGTCGGTGACAAAACGTTTAAGGGCGATTTTTCTCACGGAGAATGTTAATTGAACATAATAAACATTAAATTCTTAATTTATTACATATGCTTATAGATTAACTGTTGTGTCTTTGTATAATTTTAAAACAAATATATTAAAAACATATAAAATTGTACCTCAAAGCCATAACACTACTTACATGTGGGTCGTATCGAAAAAAATATCGGTGAAAAGTTGTCAAATTCCCCTATTATATCATTACTACGGATATTCGATCGACTTACATTTATATGAAACATATTTCAACGGTAATAACCTGAGGCTATAAATTTCACGTCGTATAAAACGGACAATTTTGACAACACTATGTGCGCCGAAATTTCCGCTGTAGTGTTGAAGCGAACTGAAACATAATTATAATAATTTGCCTAAGTTAGCATTAGCAGTGGAAATAGTCTGTTCTAATTATGTTGAGTGCCTTTTAGATACTAAATTAGTGAACTAATATTTTATAAATAAGGAAACTATCGCTCATATTATACGATATTATGTAACGGATGTGTAAAACTTGTAAAGAAATTGTGAAACAGCACTTTTAATGATACACGTTCTCAACTTTTTCACTAACTTCGTTATAATTTAAATAAAATAAGCCTTTATTACTACTACATTTACTACACCGTTCTAAAATACTAACCTAAAGGTGTTTCTTTTCTTTGTCTTAGGATCACTGCAATAGATACGTAAATTTAATGTAAAAAGATGTTTTGGTACTCTTTAATCAATTTTAATATGGGTGATTTTTTTCTAGCTTTCACAACGTCACTGCTACAGTTTAAGTTTCACTAATTAAAAAGAGTAAAAAAATCGACTCATCGTACTATACTGCAATTTTCATTATGTATGTGTGAGTTTGGGCTTACCGTACAAATGACTCTACACCCACAATAGTACAATATCTGTGAAATATATATATAGTAATAATATCTGTGAAAATACACAGGTGTTAAAATAGCGAATAACTATATACATGTATAATAGCAAAGGATTGGGTTAGCCTACCGGCGTCATTATGTTCAGGTATGATGGGGGGGGGGTTTCAAGAGAAAAGTAAATAGGCACCTCATAGACAAATGCGATTTACCATCATCGACCCCAACTCCACTTACCAATAGTTAAGATCGTGGTCAGGCTCAGGTCTATATTAATTAAAAAAAAAAACTAATTCGCAATAAGCAACAATGAAAGCAGATTCCATTTCGTAATACCACACTTGCGCACTAAGTAATCGGCCACCCACGGTTTCCCGAAGCTTACAAATCAATGCAACGAGAAACAGTACACCATGCTACACCGACGTACTCGTAATACCTACGCATCAATCACTCGATGATATTCTGTTGAGATGTCGACTTGATTTTAATCATTCTTGACCACCCCGTGCAGTCATTATGGTTGAAATTAATGATGTGATTTGTTCTGTATTACAGTTAATTGGATTTGACGATGGGCAATCTTGGATAATTTCAGAATACAACTTAGATTTTAGTATTATACATTTATTACTATCGGGTCAAATTATAAATTTATGACTATCAAAATATTGTCTTGTGATTACTTGAAATAAGTTTAGGGGTGCAAAGGCCCTCACATTCGGTAATGTTTCATGATTATACAATTACAAAGTAGCTATTTCAGTAACCCTATAATCTTAATTTTGTACGTATTTAGAATTTTTTAACAGCTATGGGCTAACGCTGGATTTAGATTTCGTATGTGTTAAGTGAATATGACGCCATAGATAGTGAAGAGTCTTTGCTCAGAAACTTCCGGCTCCATCGTGTATGACCGCCCAAACACTGCGATGCTGTTATGGTGGCAGCTTGACCTCAAGGGTAGTGCCTAGCCACGCGACTTCGCAACACCCTACACCTATACTACTATACTAGCACCTATTTGTGTGGTTCAAGAATCGGACCTGGGAACAAACGTTAAACCATGGAAGAAGTTACAATATATTAAAAAATGTTCTACTTTACAAAAGAATGTATTTCTATAATTAAACGTATATTTAATCTATAAGAGAGGGCAAAAATTTACCTTTAGCAGCTCTTATTATATGAACCGTGTCTAATTTAAACATGTTCCAAACTCTGTTCTTTCAGCCGAGACACAAGCTCGACGTGTACATAAATATATGACGACATAAGGCAAAGCTAGTTAAAAGTTTCCGGTCGCGCCGTGCCGGGGGACTCGGACGTCGAAGTTAATTATTTCGCCTCCTAGCTCGTGGGGGACGACGTGCGGGCGGCCGGGAACGGCGGCATCACCGCTTCACACACAAACAGTTTAGCGTTGACACAGCCACCGATTAAGGAAAGAAGATGAATCGCAGAATTGTAAAAGATATAATAGACACTGAGTATAGATGGAGAAAACATTCAGAGTTGCGCATACGTATCATCGTTTTGTGTTTACAATTTTTTTAATGATAAATACTCCTATCTATAAATCATATTTCAAAATTTAAAAAATGTCCCACCGTTATAGTCAAGATTTGGGCTAGAAATGTGTCAGGTTGGTGCCTGCCATTGCATTTTGTCGTCACCACTAACCCAGGAAGCAATATTAATAAGCAAATTTTTGCACTATTTTCAATAAAATATGTTGTTTATTTATATATTAGGATATGATGATGCTGACATAACCATGGCTTCTTAAGCCTCTAAAAAAATGAAGAAAACACATTTGCTATTTTTAAACCTCATTTTTTCTTGTGCTATCAAATGGTTTAAGACAGGGATCCCCAAACTATTTTGGGCAAGTGACGCCTTTTCCAAAATGAACTGTTACCTCAGACCCCCATGGCCAAATTACCTACTTTTGAGATTAAACCACTTCTTCATAATGGTCCGCTAACTTAAAACAGCTGCTACAGAGTGTTATTTTTCATTCTGACTTAGGTCAATAGAAGAAGACTGTGGTCGATATCGACCACTTTCTTCCGAATCCCTGGTTTAAGATGGTCAATTTTTGTTCAGCGAACTGGATATAGCGATTTTTTCTCATATGGTATGCCAAATCGTTTGGGTGTGCTTGCATTTAACACCATAATTACACATGATATGTAACAATTTACAGCTAGCGGTTCTCGTAGACGAACCTCTACTCGCTTGCACCAGTGGACGTAAGTCGTCTCCCGGTTACTTAGCAAATAAGGATGTCGCGCGTCACAGCCGGATGGCACTAACGCCAAACTATTTAAACCCGTATTTCCATATCGAAATAGGAGCTGCCATACTAATAAGCATAGGAATTACTTTACAATTTTCGAATTTGTTACAATTTCGTAAGGATAAAAATATAACTTTATGCACATTTCCAATGTTCAATAATATTAATGCATTAGATTTGATTAAGCTTCATGCTTTACTTTAAATCGATGCATGAAATATAATTACATTCCCTAATATAAACGGTGGAAATATAAAGAAACCCTTTCAGCTTTACACATTATTGACCGGTGACGAAGAAGAAATTCCCCTATCTTGTCGTGTTTTCGTCGATAAAGTCTTTGCGGCACAGGTATTTTTTTTTATTTAAAAATGAATGAGCAGAGATCCTTATCTCTGCTCATTCATTTTTAAATAAACAAGTTTATCTCTCAATAGGCTTGAATCAGAATAACGGGCTAAGTGTTGGCGAGCGGCGACGACGAAAAGCCTTAAAATCGGCTACCGGTCGATAAAGCGTTTAAATAAAACAAATACAAAACTTACGCAGCGAAAATTTCAATGCACTTCATAAAGACAATATTCATTTAGCGTTCGTAGGAGAAATAAAAATGATCTAATACATTGAGCTTTATTCATCTTGAGTTTTATAATAACAAATGTAACTTTGTAGGAATTCAATCTGTTTAGTTTATAACAAAAATAAATCTATTTTATAACGAACACAGATTATAAACACTACAAAAGTACACAAACGTATACCATATTTCGTATTTTAATACATCATAGCTATAATTAGTAAAACAAACTTTAATCATAAATAAAACAGTGGCCGATTTTAAAATATGTTTTAAAGAAAACACGAAAAAAAACACTATTCATTGAGGTAACGCCTATAAGCAAGTTCCAAGGATGCCAAACGTAAAGGGGCTATAAATATTCATGAATAAAAACGTGTAATAGTCTTATGCAAACATATGTAACTCTGGACACTGATCTTTGATCTTAAATGTTATTTAAGTTATAATAGAATTTAATGAACAAATTGTTTATTTTACCTATTGTTATATAAAAGTAATATAAAACATTTTGGATTCCGTTATATAATTTCAATATATAAGTGTTCTGCTTCGTCATAACAATTATTTCTGCATAATAATTACATATAAATCAACATATGTTAATTCATTGCAAAATTATTTTACAATCTCTTACAAAGGTAAACGATACTAAATAAGCGTGATAATCAATCTTTTCATTACAATTATAATTTCAAAGTAAGACTGCGCCGGACGGCTTAAATTGTGGCAGTAAATTAACGTAAATATCTGGATCTACAAGCTATCTAAACAGCCGAGCGGACTATAAATGCGTCCGCGTGTTAAATTTATGACGTGTTAGTATGATTTTCAGGTTTATATTCCGTTCCAGGTAGAGCCGAGCAGCAAATTATAGTTAGTGATCGCGACTTGGAGCAAAGCACATTCCTAATTCTTTGTGGGCTGATATCACGATAGCTACCTTTGTAGTCCTCTACAAATAAAACAAATACCTGAAATTTCTCGTGATGATATTAGCAATTCTCAACCGTCCCATATTTCTTTTCAGATATTATAGCAAACAAAATACGACACACTGTATTAAATGTTGTTAAAATATTTATTTTATTTGCACTTTTATAAGACCGTGCCGATCGACGAATTTACGAATAAATTTTCAAATTGCTATAAATTAATTAATACTTTAAAGCTGTTCAAATTCGATACTGTTATTTTAATACAACCATCATCAGATTATACAATTTGTCTAGATCATTCTCTCGAACGAAACTAGGGTGGTGGCCAAACTGATAGAAATCTTTGTCGCAGCCGACGCTTCTGAACGTCGGATAAGTTCGTCACTGTCAATTGGTAGTTGCTTTAACATTATTTATCTTTACGTACGGAACTTTCACGCACACACCTCACTCTACGTGTCAGTAATAAGTAACCACTAATTATTATAGAGTATTATCCAATCAGTTATCAAACTCTATCGTGATATTGTTAATAATAATATATTTTATTGTACACAAAAAAAAATAAAATAAACGGTTATGTAAATGGACAATGGACAGTCTTATTGCTATGAAAACAATCTCTTCCAGACAACCCACTAAGAAAAAGTAGAATAAAAACAAAGATATAGTGGTGCACTTCGTTATTGCAAAATATCCTATGATGATTGCAAGCGAAAAGAACAAATAAAAAGAATGCGTATGTAACTGTTTCTAAAACTTCATCCTTCAGCAAAAGTGTTGAGTAAATAATATTTTAAATGATAATAGAGGTTGTGTGTGACGAATACGGACAGGTAGAGTTCCATAGACGAACTGACAAAACAGTAAAAGAAGTTTCGGAATAAAGAAGTATTGATCGAATATATTTCACCAAAAATCGCATCGATATATCTAAAACACTCCTTAAAACCTTTGAACAAAGTTATTAACGAATGAAATAGAAAAATATCTTAACAAATTTTATACGTTTTGTACTCAACTATATTTCTCCGGTTGTAATTTTTACATTAAGTATTCTACGATTTAATATTAAGCATTCAAAATGGAATGTATGCAGCCCTGAAACTTCACAACACGTAATTGAAAAACTTGTATAATTATATCCGTCGGGAAGAGAATTCTAAATAGCAAATACGTTTTAAATAGCCACCTGCGAAAGACGAAACGAAAATGTGTTACTAACGAAGCATTCATATTGTCTGGAAAACCGCTTGCTGTTAATTGACCAGTAAACAGAACTGGCCTGACTCACTACTTGACTACTTTCTACGAAATCGCCGTTTTAGACAGTGTTGAAATAATACGGACTTCATGCAAAAAGTTATTACGCATATTTCGACATTAGTCCGAGCATTCTGATCGACGGAGATATTACATATGTATCGATCGTTTAGCAACGACGAACGTTGCAATACAACCGCTGCTCTGTGACATGAATTAGTGCTTTACGTGAAAAGAAATTATTACAAATTGACTAACGCGTTTGTGTAATAGTAATAACTTTATCTCTTACACCATGGGTCGTGGGTTCGATTGTCGCTCAAGACAAACATTTATTTGATGAACTTTTGTGTTTGTTTTGAGTCTGGTCGCTTTTTTCGTATTTAAGCATTTATTTATAAAAATCTACGTATGTCTATCGGTCTCTGGTAACTCATACTAAAGGTGCTACTTAACTACCTAACTTGTGATCAGAGTACGATGTATGAAATGTCTCAAATATTTATTATTTATTTATTATAAGTGATCGTATATATATTTGATTGCCTCCGTGGCGCAATGGTTTAACCAGTTGCCTTGTTACGCGTAGGTTCCGGATTCGATCCCCGGACCACGTGCGTAGGGGAGTCTGGATGGTGGCAGGGTTTTTCTGACCCGCCTGGCTAGCTACTACCTCCAATGTCAATCTGCCGCCATAACAGCATTACTGTTCCGGCAGTTATACATTTGAGAGCCAGATGTATTTTGGGTATAGACGCTTTACCATCTATGGCCTCATTGTTACATAACAAAAAGCATAATCGAAGCCAAGAGTTAACGGTTACGGGCTACCAAAACCGTTAAAAAAATGTATACATCTTACAAAAAGGCCACGATTATTTTGCGTTTTTTTTTTCCCCAAGTAATAACTTCGCCGATTCATTTAGATATCTTCGTTAAAAAAGATTCTCATATTGAATTTCCGCCAACATCGGTGTGCGGAATGTACCCCGAGTGGTTAGGAAGTTACGTGTTTTTTTTTTTTAATTTAAGCCTCGTTCAACTAGGGGCCAAAGATCTAATAACTGTTACGGACGGCTTTATGATGCATTGCGTCGGCATCCGATTGTAATGCGTCGCCATACGTGGGCATTCCCGTTCCGCCGCCGAGAGGACGGGCCCGATAGGACGCCGCGTTAGCATACAATGGGGCGGTCGACGTGGCCCACTCGCGCAACTTTAGTGGGTCACCGGTTCGATTCGCTCATTACAATTAGCGTAACGGATTATGATGCCGACATTTTAATCTCTTGACAGAATCAGTTCGAAGTGAAATCGCTGATAGCGTAGCTCGAAATGATACAATCGCCGTGTACGATGCAGTATCTAAAATTAATACATTGGAAAGACATAATGCTGGTTGAGGTGATGGATTAGAACAGTGATTCCTAAGGGGTGGGGGGGGGGCGTAAGCCCCACAATAAAGACATCTACATATAATGTTATAATCTGTAGATGAAAGCTTAATTTTTTATTTAGTACAATATCGCGTTGGTTTTACTATTATTATTATTTTGTTTATCGGTTTAAATGAGGTGTAATTTTCGTTACAATCTCCTGACAGTGTTCCCCGAGGTGAGGCGTAGGCCCCTCAATGTGGCATTTCGGTCATTTAAGGGGCGGGCAATCAGCAACTTTTAAAAAAAATTTGCTAATGTAGTTCATTGCATTTCTTGGTTTTTATTTGTTTTTAGGAAGCATAGGATGAAAATTTCATGGGTCCGAGGGGGGTATGGAGGAAAAAATTACTCAAAACCGGGACATAGAACCAAATAGGTTGGGAAACACTGGATTAGAAAGAAACTTGTCTTCAGTGCATTAATCGGAAGCAGCAAATAAATTATAATTTGTAGTATTTCTAGTCGATTCTTTTTGTTCTACTTATAACTGAATTATTTATTATATTGAATGAACGATGCGAATATGATGTAATATTTCGATACATATTCCCAAAATGTTACCAATTAATTTTATGTTTAACACAGTAAGGACCGGTGATGAAAAAGAAATTCCCCTATCATGTCGTGTTTTTGTCGATAAACTCTTCACGGCACAGATTTTATTTTATTTCATATTGATCAAGTGGATATAAGGAACTGAATAATAGTTGGAAAGTTTGTCCCTCAATAGGGTTGAACTGCGAGTCAGAATAACGTCTGAACGTTGCCGTGCGGCGACGACGAAAAGCCTAAGAATCGGCTACCGTACAATAAAGTGTTACGATTCGGTTACATTATTACCGGTACCGTACCAAACAAGTGACAAATACCTCATTGAACGTGTAACCGGCCGTGGTGGTTGCGCGAAACGGCAGCTGGCCCGGACGTACGTTATCAGTGCCGATTGATTTTACGCAAAGTACAGTTGAATTAAATACGTCGACTGTACAAGAATGCGGTCGGGGCGAGTTGGAAAGAGTCGAGAGCGCGCGGGAGCCGTCGCGGGCGAACGCTCGACGGCCGGCCGCAACGCGCCGCCGGGCGATCGATGTACGCGAGAGCAGCTGACGGGTCGACGGGCCCGCGCCGCCTTCGGAACGGCGGGCGCGCTCGCACGTTGAACGGACCTACGTAACACTCGCAGTTTGCGTCGATGCGAACTGTCAAGTTGACAATTAATTTAACACTAGATTTACCGGACCAGTCGTTTTGGCTGGACGACCCTACATAAGAATTTACGTATACTGATGTGCGTTCGAATTTTTTGTTTTTTTTTAAACCGCCTCTGGCAACATTGTTCTATATATTTTATTGCGAAACAGGTAAAAATATGAATGCAATAATGCACAAAAATATTACCACTTGCTCTGTAACACGGAGTTATTTAAATCGATTCTCGAGTCACATAAATGATACAGTTTAGATGGTTCATAAGTTTGAAATCCACCTGGCTAGGTGCCACCGACATATTCTTAATATGCCGTCATAGCAGCATTGTGTGTGTTTCGCCTGACAAATGCGAGCGAGATTCGTTGTTTTCGTCATCATCTTCAATTCACATTATATAAAAATGAGATCAAATGTCATCATTTCAGATAAACGTTTCCTTGCTATTGATTTCAAATTGATCAGTATTATAAAGATCGCTACTTTTCCCTTAACTAGTTTTTATCAACTAAACTTCTTTTAATTTTTAAGAAACATTACAATATATATTTTACACAATTATTTCATTATAAAACTAACTTCAGAAGCAATCTAAATATCATCGCACACGTTTCGTATATCAAGTTCATTTATAACTAGGAACTAAAAACAAGAAGTGGCTTATTAATGCGTGTAAACTGTTAGATAATTCATACTTTGATAATAATGCTAGCGTATTATTTGTAGTTAATTTTTTTTAAATGTAGATAATTTTCACGATTTAAGAATGGACGCTGAACTCGCCAGAGACACGGGAAAGAACCGAGTCTAAATATTGGAGAGACAACAGAAAAAGTCTGAAAGCTAAGGAAATCGCCGAATATTGGTTCAAAGAGGTCACTGCTGATTAAATGCTTATGCGTATATTTATTAACACGACAACCGCTTGCCTACCTTTCATATAAACATTTTAAACCTACTAAACGCGGCATGTATCGAAGCTCGGCCTATGGTTAGATGAATGACATGTTTTGTCACTTCGAAAGTGAACCTTAAGTTGCTCATGCGTCATATTGCCTAACGAAATGCTTTATAAGATCTTCTAAAGAACGTAATTGGAAGCTTGTAACTTATTTACAATAAAAAAAACACTTGTAATTACAGTCATAAATTTCAATATTTTAAAACTTGCAAATAATGAAGTTAGTTTATGTTTTCTTTATTTTCATATCGAAATCTCTATTAAATAATTATCCATTCTACTTTCTAACATTATAAATCGAAATTTTGATGGGACAAACATTGACTCTTACCAGCGGATGCCGGACTAGCCCTGAATCCGACAGTGCCATAACTCGTTAAAACGACTAACAGCTGCTAACATCGCTCAAATTTAACTAACCGATAGATATGAAAAAGAACAAACTTAACTGACCGCAAATCCCCGCGTGTTTTATGTTAAAGAATAAATAAAGAACTTTGATAAAGACAAATGTAGCGACGACGCACTTAATGAAGTAAGACACGAGACAGATTTACAACGGTCCGGTTGACAGAGCGCTGTACGCGGATTGATCGAGGCGTAGTAACCTATGAGGTCAACTTGGATGATGCAAAGCCTTGCTTGCTTGAATGCGACCGGTTATATGCTATCGTCGATGCCGCGGACGCTTCGCCCGTAACGTAATTCCTCAATGATCATTACATCTGTACGCGAAATAATATTTTTTTTTCTTTAATTTTATTCTACGTTGTTGTTTTGTATCCACGTGTATGTGTTATCCACGATGTATTCATGAATTTATATTAGATAAAATAACGCAGTATCTTGAATGTACCGCATATCCGTCTGCAAAAAGTTTTTGCGTAATTTACTTTTTAAAATTTGTGACATGAGGTGATTTTCGTTTCCCTTTTTAATAAATATTTTACTGGCATGATGTATTACTTTTCACTCACATCATCGTTATTATACTGATGATATGAACGTAATCTCATAAAAATTTGCCGCTATGCTCTAGTTAGATATGACAACGATGATAAAAAAAGGTGATAAAACAAAATTCAAATGTCTGTCTTCTTTTTTTTTCTTCAGTACTTATTCGATCAATAGTGCTAGAACTCTTTTTTTTTTATTTGTACAGGAATTGAAGGAGAGCTTCAACTATGGTCTGTTCTGTCCGCCGGTCAACGGCAAGGCCGGCAAGTTTCTCGACGAGGAGCGGCGACTTGGCGACTATCCATTCAACGGGCCCGTTGGATATCTTGAGGTTATCCCCTAATTTTTTTTTAATTAATACTGAAGCTTGTAACAGCACGTAAACGGCTCCAAATTTTAAAGAGCCTCAATAGTAGTTTCCGAATAACCCTATATATAGACTATGCTAAGTGAATGCGAAGAGTAAATTGATAGTAACGTTAACATTGTCATTGTAAATAGAGATCAATTTGTAATGGTATATAATATCACTATGTTTGAAATAAAAGTGATGAAAAGCTGTTACTCGTATTGCAGTTGAAATACAAACGTCGGGTATACAAGATGCTGAAGTTGGACGAGAAGACGCTGAAGGGGCTGCACTCGCGCGCCAACCTGCGCCGCTTTCTGGAGCACGTGACGCACGCGCAGATCGACAAGATCACCAAGGCGTGCGCGAAGGGGCTCGACCCTAACTTCCACTGTCAGGAGACCGGCGGTAGACATGCTTCCTCATCATACAACCTGTTCAACAACGTGTGTTTAGGGCGTCTAATTGTTATTAGGTTACTCTCCGTTAGAACCCTTGACTATCTAGAATAGGACAGATTTAAGTCGTAATTGTACAAGAAGACGGGAAAAAAGGCCTTCAAGCACATGTCAATTAAGGAATAGAATAGAATATAGTCTTTATTGCATAACAAAAACAAAATAATATACACATGAAACAAAATAAAAAGAAAGTAACTGTTACAAATTGAGCGAAGTAAAAGAATACGTTAGCAGTGCAAAAGGCGGTCTTACTGCTGAAAGCAGTCTCTTCCAGACAACCTTAAGGATAGCTCATCATCGGCTCCCTAAGGAAACCTTAGCTCTATAAGTATGAAGTCATTTCTCGTCAGCTACAATGCAACGAGACAAAAATACCCCTTACATTAACCCCCCTAAAGTCCAAGCTTTGGATGCTAAATATTTTGATATAATTCCCAACATATTCTATGATATATTCCTCCCAATTAAAACAAATAAAACAATCATAAAATGCAACATAGTTTAACCACACCGTCTAGGAAAATTATTTTAAGTGAATCATTATTTTAAATCTGTGAATTTAAATTTATTAATGTCCTCAAACTAATTTCACCTGCCACGGCTTAGAAGCCTCTTAGCGTTTTTAAAAAAATATATAGAACGGTCGAAGCGTTTGCAGAAAAAATATTTCTAAGTAGAAACGGAGTGTACTGCGGTTTTAAAATAAAAAAAAAATGTAAATCTTGCCGCAGCCGAGACTGGCTGAAGATTATTATTACTGCCTCTTACCGAGATCATGCACACCATTACACTAAAAGCATATTAAACTCTTCCATTGTACAGTGGCTGCGCTATTAGTAAGCTACCATCATTTATTTACCAATCGTTCACCTACCATTGTTCTAAGTGTTATGGAATACTTATCACGCATTAATCAGAAGAATTGCGGGCCAGTGTGCTTCTTATTCTTTCGTGCGGTCGATATAAAATCGCGTGAACGTTGCCAGTAGTACACGGAGAGCGATATTGTAACGTACTGCCATTGTAGGAAAACTGTATCGACGGGTCCGTGGATAATCCGTGATAAATACGTACCAGACCTTGAAATTAAGTGTAACGAATTAACAATTTAAATTTCTGTTACGTATTACGTATGTAGTTCAATTGTATATTTACGTATTTCAGCTCCCCCAGATGCCGTCAGTGTAATTTTTTTTTTCATTCTCACGTTTTTAGTGTGTAACCTAGTGGTAAAAACGTATATCAAAATTTAAACATTCGCTAGTAAAACTAGACTGAATCAAATTTTCATCACGATTTTTTTTAAGCGGGCCTCTAACTATTCACCTTTAAAATGGCCCATTTCAATGCTTATAATTGATGAGCTATTTGCTAATGAAAGTCCCGTTGAAATGAATCCAACCGTTTGGAAGATTAGCCGTATCAAATTTTTAAAAACAATTTTTATTTATTTGACGCTTGACTTAATAATAGCACTTAACTTAATTTTTAGACGATAAAACATTCAGTATTATTGTTATTTCAAAAGGACACTTATTTACCTGTTTAAACTTACTTCATTAGAGGTTTTAAGTTTTTCTCCTAGTATATTTTAAAAATAATCTTTCTGTAAACCTAAAAGGACTAGACACTAAAGTCGATTGTGTACGGCCTTGAAGGATTTGTTTAATATAAAAGACTATGTTTTTTTTTTTTTATTTCAGAAACACCTTTAACGGTCGCCGCTGGTTTAAAATGTCCGGGCAAAGTCTTAATAGCCCTTGTCAACGGCGGTGCTTTACTGGACTACCGAACGAAAGACGGCAGCACGGCCATGCACCGGGCCGTAGAGAAGAATTCCCTAGAAGCGGTGAAAACCCTCCTCGAACTAGGAGCGTCACCTAACTACAAGGACAGCAAGGGATTAACGCCCTTATATCTCTCCGTTACGAACAAAACTGATCCGTTACTGTGTGAAACGTTGTTACATGATCACGCAACGATCGGTGCCACTGATTTGCAAGGCTGGCAAGAAGTGCATCAGGTTAGTTAGTTAATGTTAATACTTTTTATCCAGACTTACCTTTCTAACTGCCTCGGCGATGCAGTGCCATATCTTAAAACGCAGAGTACATGATTTCATTTCGGACCCACGTAAGTAGTGCAGTGTTTCCCAATTTGGGACGTGGACCCCACAAAAGGGCGATTCTGTCGTTTCGTGGGGGTAGTCAGGACCTTTTTTAAAAAAATACTAATATAATTATTGAATTATGCAATGGCATATTTTGATTTTTATTTATATTTTGTGGTTATCGGGTAAAAATTGCTAGGGTCGAGGGGACAAAGTGGGACATGGGAACAAATAAGTTGGAAAACACTACTACACACAGTGTAGTGGACTTTAGAAGGGCTTTTCCTGCAATCATCTAGTACAGGTTGGCGGATATATTGACAAATTGAACCCTCAAGCCAACACCTCTAAATAAGGGCTATTGGTGCAAAACTTTAAGCTAAGACGTTCTCCTTAGTATAAAACATCACTTATATTAGACCTCAGATAATTAGCTGTAAAAGGGATTGTATGTTATGTTATGTTAATTAACAATGAGGCCCGTAAATGATAAAGCGTGATCTCAATACGCCAGAATATTTTACGTGACCGTATAGCATATTATTGTGGGACAGCCGGAACACAGTATCGCTTTCATGAAAGCATATTCACATAGAAGGTAGCAGTTTGAATGACTTACTACCACCCGAACTCCCAACCCATTTAAACAGTAAACCACTGCCACGTCACACCGAGAAGCCATTGGCCTAATATAAAAGCATATTCGGAATTAAAGCCGAAACTTTCTCCAAAAGTTTTACCGTTGAATCACCACATTCACGATTGCCGCCGCTACCGCAGGCCTGTCGGAACGGCCTGGTGCAGCACCTGGACCACCTGCTGTTCTACGGCGCCGACATGAACGGCAGGAACGCGTCGGGCAACACGCCGCTTCACGTGTGCGCCGTCAACGCGCAGGACTCGTGCGCGCGGCAGCTGCTCTTCCGCGGCTGCGACAAGGAGTCCCTAAATTTCGCCAATCAAACTCCTTATCAGGTTGGTTACACTAATAGCAACGTTAAAAAATTAGCATTACGTTAATATTTCCGCCAAGTACAACACAAACTTTAAGGTTTCGCATCCAATCGGAACCTTCTTAATGAGAATCCTATGTCGGTTCGTCTGTTTGTCTGTCCGTCTCTCATCGAGCTCTATCTCGTATCATATCATGAACCGTGACTATTAGAAAGTTGAAATTTCACAGATTGTGTATGCACCTATTGCCACTACAGCAACAAATAATAAAAATAAAAAATACAGTAAACATAGTTTTATGAGCGTTAATAATATGGAACCCTTCAACATGCGAAACCGACACGCGCTTGGCTATTTATTAAACAATTGAATATCTAATTTGCCTGGTTTTCTTTCTCTACGAGTATCGATATACAGTTAAGCCTTGATTAATTCAAAATGTCTTTTATCTTAAAAATAATTAACTTTATTATTTGCACTTTCTTAAACTAAACCATAACTATTGTTTTAAAATAGGTTACATAAGCTCTGATTAGAGTTCGATCAAAGCTTATATATAATTAGCTTAACGTTATGTTCATATATTAACATCACTTAAAAAAATGATACGGTTTGTTGTGATAAAAATGTATGGAAATATATTATGTTGTGATAAAAGTATATAAACAGCAGACCAAACCCTTGGTTGAAAAATGCTGACACAATTTTTTTTATTATTACTTTTAAATAAATCACAAAACATTATAATTATCTTATTTTTTCACATCATAGTGATGACTAAAAACTAGATAATCGACCAAAGTATAGTTTCATTATGTATGTATGTATAAAATTTCAGGTAGCAGTTATAGCCGGCAACTTGGAATTGGCTGAAGTAATAAAGAACTACAAGACCGAAGAAGTTGGTGAGTCGAATATGAAGTGAATGAAATTCTTATAACGTGCATGGCTTTGGCTGCAGCTTCATGAATACATATATTACATTCACATATTTATCCCTTTACAAGGTTTTCGAAACACTATTTTTTTCTTCCTTATATTTTTCGAATGCCTTAAAGGGTGTTTTCATTACACGCATTCGCCTTGCATTACTACTGTTAACATATTTATTTTATTGTTTATAGATTAATGATATTTATGTATGATATTATTAAATCTGATTTTCATCAAACACATCGCATGTCCCCTCTCAATATTTTTCATCATTACTCATTCTATATTTTTCATCTGTATTTTGTCAATAATTTAGCCGAATCGTTTTTATATTCCATTGCGTTCAATAATGGTGATGGTTGTATATTCGTGAACTGTATTAGGTCTGTTCCACGTGACACGTCATACAATTCGTTCAACAATCATCGTTTACCAAACTCACACATTAATACACTAATTGAGTATTACGAAGAAGTTATTTTATGTAAAATTTTATTTATCTATTTGTATTATTTAATTCGTGTAGTGACGTTTTTCGAGAATTAGTTTTAAGTGGTTCCGTTGTGCGCACGATTATCAGATTTCGGTTGGAATTGTTTAATGAATTTGGGTGTTGATTCGTTTGTGATTTTTTTTTATGATTTAATGTAATCGCAATCGGTTTTTTTTTTTCTTTTGGCACATTTAATTTTACGTATTAGTTTTCGGCCGCTAACGAAACCATTTCAGTGCCGTTCCGCGGACCGCCCCGCTACAACCCCAAGCGGAGGTCGGCCGCGTGGGGGGGCTGGTGGGGCGCGGGGGACCGCTCCTCGGTGGCGTCGTCGGCGCGCATCCCCGCCGAGCTGGACGCGCTACTGCGCCGCCCGCCGATCTCCACCAGCTCGCCGTGCAGCCTGGAGCGGCCGTTCTCGTCCGCTTCGTCCAGCATCAGCGACGCGAGCCACCAGAGCCACGAGGACGACGCCAGTATCCTCACAGGTAACCGCCGCTCGAGCGAGCCCGGCGAGCCCGGCGCGCGCGGACACGTGACGTGCGACGACAACCATCACCATGCACCAACCTCACCGTCCAACCTCATGGCGTTTGCATGTTCTATCTTTTTTTTCTTTCGATTAGATGTTTTCATGTTATCACGATCCGCTTCACCGCTTCCCATTCATTACGGACATGTTTGTCGTGTAATGATGTTTGTTTAGTTACGATATGTACCCGCAACAGCTCCCCCGCCGCTGTGTACACGTCGACGTTATCACGATTAGAGCTGATAGTCTATTGTCCAAGGTACCCGACCAGTTCACTTGATACCCAACAGTCATGCTGTATTCCGAACAGTTTAATTTACCATTACCGTGATGTCTTGGAACATTATCACCTTATTACAACATCAAATGAACAATTGTTTTATATTAAGCGAACAATAATAATAACATCGGTTAGTGTTTGGTTTTGAAAATATGAAAATAGCATTTCTAGTTATTGGCGAAATGATTATGTCAAGAAAAAATACAAGGGAATATTTTTTTTTTATGTAACGATGAAAAGCTTTTTCACTGTTAACAGCACTTTTCCGCTGAAAATCGTTAGACACTCGGTAAATGGACAATGTACAATGTGCACTTCCTTATTGATACCGCTGTACCGCTGAACGTGTCCCGCGGCGAGACGCGCGGCGACGTCACGCGGCGCACCGTGACGCAAGGGCGGCGCTGTCGGCAGATAAGAGCGGCGGCGAGGCGAGCGACGTGGTGTCCGAGTCGAGCGGCGTGGGCACGAGCGCGTCGGACACGGGCAGCGCGCCGCCGCCGGGCGCGACCGCGGTCTGCCTGCGCGCGCACGAGCCCGCCGCGCCCGCGCACCTGCGCCTCGCTCAGGGCGACATAGTCGAAGGTAACGGGCGACTCCGTACGAGATATACTCCCAAGCAGGACACCGTGGGATCTAACGGGACGTCGTCGAAAGTAAAATCCGACGCTTCCGACATCGCCGACGCATTCTTGATTTTAGTTGGTAACCACCGACACTCACATAATTGTCCTTTTGTCGGTTTTTGTAATTCGAATAGTCTAATTTTGTCGTGTAAAATGTTTGCATTTGACAACGGATGGCGCAGCGCCGAAAATTTTCATACCTTTCGCATGTTACCTCTGGTATAGCAAAAGGGTCGTTATCCAATTTGTTAACTAGTGATTCTAGATGAACCTCCCGTTGTTACGTGGCGCGCCTCACTTATGCGATACGTGCGCAGAGCTTTTTATCAGGCTGACATTTCGGTTTCTTTCTATAAATTAAATAAGCTCATAATAAATCTGGTGAAAATGAAATATACCAAATTTTAAAAGACAAAGAAAATCAACAAAAGTCATGTGAGAATTTATCAAATTTAACATAGTAATGTAAACTAAACTAAAATTGACATAGTTACATATAATATTAATTTATATATATATATATATACATACAGCAACGATATAACGATTATATATAAAGATATAAGTTACACTTACTTAAGCCATCGCTTAGATGGTGTAGGGTTGACGCTCATTAATATATCACCAGACATTTTTGACTAAAACATCATATGAGTTGTCATTTTGTGATAACAACAGCCCAGTAACAAATTCATACAGCAGTTAAAATATAATCGAAATATTAATTCTTTCCACTAGACATATTTTTGGATATGATTATTACATTTATA
>DWQX01003004.1:0-19441 GCA_018245475.1 Pharmacophagus antenor
ATATATATATTCTTAATATATATATATTTAAATTACAATGTAATTTCTTTAACGTGTTAACGCCGGCGCGGATTTTTATATTTTTCATGGTGGGGCCACAAGCATATTCAACCGTAGCTTTACGCAATATTGTGGATACTCCCGGTGCATAAAAAATTAATTCATGTATATGGTATGACATTTAAGTAACTAAATAGTGTTTATCGTTTAAAATTTATTCTGGTATAGTCAATTATCCGTCTGTTTACCGCCTCCAGAGAGAGCCATAGCTGTTTTGATTGCCTCCGTGGCGCGATGGTTTACCTGCTTGGCTTGTAACATGGAGGTACCGGGCTTTTCAAACCTGCTTGACTAGATCTTAGCTACACCCAATGTAAATCTGCCACCATAACAGCATTGTTATATTCCGCTAATCATACATGTGAGAGCCAGAAGTATTCTGGGCAAACACGCCTCATCATCTGCGATTTGTTTGTCACTTAACATTATGTGAAGTTGAAGACAATTATTAGGCGATAACGGATAAAACAATGTCACCGATAGTTCACTATGCTCGATGGAAGAGTCGAATGTGTGGTATCGGTGGTAGGCTCCGGCGTGAACGTGTTAAAACTTACATGATTTACTTATAAGCAATGAGTAAAGAGCCATTTGTAGATGAAAACGTGAAGATATATCCATACTGTTTTCCGCGTGGGTAATGGCGCACGTATTCGCCGACGTCATAGCATGCCACGGCGAGCACGACGGGGTCGCGGCTCTTGTCCAGCAGGTGCACTAGCGTGCGCAACAGTTCCTGACCGCGCTCGTTCAGACGGGCGGCGTTCTCGCGCCAGAACTTAGCTGATTTGTGCACCGGTGACCACTCTAGTCTATTGCAACCAAGCATAAGCGAGAAATTATATTCCACTTTATTATTTCACAAAAAAATATTTATGAGAAATCAGGCAGCAGCCGTAGACTCCCTGGCTAAATGAATAATGGGATTTAGACTAGAACAGTTTTTTCAAACCTGCCTGGCTAGCATGTGAGAGCCAGAGTGTTTTAATCAAGCACATTAAATGTGTAATTGAATAGATTAGTAGTATTATTAAAGTTTTATCTCACCGGCCACTCTTCACTTCAGTTGCATATTGATCGAATGAGCTAAGATCTTGTACAGATGTTTGTAAACGTTCATTGAGGAAGTCCACATCATTCATAATATCCTCGTCATCAGAACGTTTTTGCTCCAGGATAGACAGCTGTTTTAATACCTTGCACTGAACCATTGCAATGCAGTGCTCCTTGGAAACCTAAATATTTCATAAATTTTATTTGATATATTGCAGGCTTTTTAAAGCAACCCACAAAAGTGAAAACAATTAATAATATACATAAAAAGAGAATACAATATAAATCATAACTGGATACACACCTGGCGGTCTTCAGGCTTTTCAATGAGGTTTCTAAATACTGCCAGAACAATACGAGTCACCTTTTCCTTCACAGAATCACTAAGGATGTCAGCAAGGATTGGAATGGCATTAAACTTGTTCATTTTTTCAGCTAACAGCGGGTTGAAAGTCAACACCCACAAGCAAAAGACAAGTTGGTATTGCACCTAAAATCCAATTTATTAATCGCATTTTGAATATTTTAACAGTTTACGATTGTAAATAAAACTGAATTCCATAGAATTAATTTAAAATATTAAATAACTTTTGGTGAAAAGCTTAACACAAATATTCATTCAATAAAAAAGTAAAACTTAGTTTTCAGTTATATTCTCTATTTAAAAATTATTAACAGTAACAGTGATATTACCAAATAATAAAAGTTTACATATGTAAAGATATATTTCGTCTTTGATCTCTTTATAATATAGATAATAACCATAGTATAATATGTACACAGTAATAAGATTCGAACAAACCTGGAAGTTAACTCTGGATGCAAGAATGGACAGAAGAGTTGATATTCCATCCACAGACAAGAAGGCAAATCTATACTCATCTATGCGAAGCATCATTTGGAGGCAACGGGCAACTGACTGGATGTAGTCACTGTTCTGTGGTTAGAATAATTCGCAAGTAATTAGTCATAAGTTACAGAGTTTTTTTATTTAGTAAAGTTTAAATATAAAATTATATGTAATATGTTACTCCTAATAAAAACATACATTTAACACAATCAATTTAATTACATTTTTATAAATGTGTATTGTTTTGTTGTTACATTATATTCTAAACTTATTTGATAATACAACAATATTAGTATGCAAGCAAAAGTAGCAGAATTACTTTAAGGATTACAGAAAATAAATATAATTGAACTGTAACTAAAGTTAACTACTGTTAAAAGTAATTTTTGACAATAACTTATATAATATACAGATAAAGATAACAAATAAGATAAAAATAATGATATTATTTGTAATTGGATTAATAATAGTATAACAACATAAAAAAGGGAAAGGGAATGTACCTATTAAGACATTTTTTACATAGTTATCTTAACGGTCATGTGAGGCAAACAAGTATCTTTTCTAAAAGAAGGCACTGCTGTGCAACCAAGTTATTTTTTATGTAAGGTTGCATTAAAGTTAAAATACATGCAATCACGTTTTTTAAATGCAAGACTATTTTAAAACTACCACATACTTGACTCTACAATAAGCAATAAGCAAAGAAAAATATTTGGTGATTAATGGAAAATTTAATGTAAGCCATGCAGAAAACAATGTTAAATCAGTGTTAGACAAGAAAATGTAAATACAATAATTAGTAATTTATAACATACAGTTAATCACTGAAATTATTTTACAATAACATTTTTAACATTCATCTCTTGTGTAGACATCGACACAAGGAGTACCTTATGAAGACCAGGCAGCAAATCCTCATGCGATTTCACTTCATCAAAAGAGCTGTAAAGACTCGAATATTTCTCGTTTGATTCTTCCTGCTCCTTTTCCTTGTGGTGTTTGTGTTTATCAGTGAAATTATATTTTTCGTGCGCCAACATAACCTGCTCAGCATGCTCTAACTCGGCAGACACTTTCTCCGCCTTACCCGAAAACAAACCTCTCAATGATAATAATGTAGTCATGTCCAATATGCTCCAGAGATGCATGGTGAATGTTGATGTTCACATTGAGTTAGCTTTGATTGCTTTAGAAACAGATGTCATATGTTTTACAACATACAATTTATACAAAAGTTATGAGTGATGTAATATTAAACATATCTACTTTGATATTTCTCTATATCTAAAAGGATCTTTATGTGATGCTGCTGATATTTTTTTATTAAAGTGTCACAGACTAACATAATCATAATCATATGTAAATGGATAAGAGGTACCCCCTTTAGCATTTATAAAAAATGTTTATTTTGGTTTTACTACCTTACTTTTTTGATTATGTTATGTGAAATAATGAGTTCTATACCATAATAAACAAATATATCTTTTCGTGTTTAATTATTAATATAAATTATAGCAGCTGAACTTTACAAACAACATATTTTTCACATATTCAAAAACTTGTCAACAAAAGTAATCTTTGAATCAATATTTATCCACAATTTAATTTTTTTTTGCATGGATCCCTGATTTTTTTCTAATTCTTACATCTTCAATTATCTCTAAGTGAGTCATGTTGTAATCAGTCCTGCTATTTCAAAGATTACGGAATAAACATATGAACAGAAAAAAAATGTTTTTTTGGTACAAGTACTGTACAAATATTCATCAAATAAATTAAGTTAAAAAAAAATTACTTCGGTATTACAAATAGCAATGAACTTATATTATTACTTGTGTAGACTAGAGATTTTCAAAACTGTACAACTTTATAACAAATAAAAGACCACATGTCTAAACAAAGATGTAATTATAGTTTTCTTATGTAGTTGTTTTAATTAATCACTTTTAATTACAGTTTAACACACTTACAGAGTTATCCATTTTGTCATTCTTAATTAATAGTAAGTAGAAAATTACACCTGACTTATTTCATGATTTCATGTGTTTCTTGCGTATTTTACTCATGTCGCTATTTATTACTACTTTTGAATTGCACATGATAATATAGATTTCAAACACTTATTGATATATTTCAATGTAAACATATGTGATACATTCAACAGTTTCTGTTTTTCACAAATCATTTAGACTGTTGATAAATTAACAAGTGGTAATTTATATACATAGCTTCTTAGGAGAATTGATACAAATTAATTTGTTAATTTAAAAAAAAAAGGTTCTATGGTTTAAAACACTTTCTTGTTTTGATTGAAATGAAAGATAGATTTAATTCTGTTTTGACTTCTCAACACTAATAATATGATTTATGTTTAATCAAATTGTATACAGTTCTAATTTTTCAGTGATAAAAATACAGAAACATCACAATTGATTCAACCAAGCCAAGATAAAATTGTAAACAAAATTATGAGTTCATTTTGTATAATTTATTGGATAATTATTGATAAATTATTAGATATTTAAAGAAAAATTTCAGTCTTGAAAAATCCATTTGCTATGTCCATTTTTGAAACTATTATCTATATAAAAAATATCAATTTATACTTTATAAACAATTGAAAGATAAAAGTAAAAGTATGTGAAAAAACCTATCAAAGCTTAATGTTACATTAAAGATGAAGGCCAAGCATTAGTAACCATTGTTTTAAAAAATATATATTGTAAAATATCAACCAAAATTTTAAACATGCAAAATAATCAAACAACATGCAGTCTTCAAAATAGTTAAATATTACGAAAAAGGGTACTTACATTCATTTTGAGTTGATCCTTTAGCCATGAGAGATAGAAATGCAGGTCACTTCTTTCCATAAGCTGTGAATGCCAACATGCAAGCTTGGCAATGATGCGTGCAGTCATGTGTTGAACAAATTCATCTTGACGGTTCAACAAGTTCAAGAAAGGCTGCCACACACTTCCATGTCTAGATTCACGGAAAATCTTCACCCTGCCCTTATCTTCCTATAAGTGAAAGTCCCTTGTAAAAATATTGAAGTCATAATATGTTTTACAAGGGTCCTTGGAAATAATCTATTTAAATTTATACTTACTGATAGAATATCATCAGTAAGGACAAGAATGTACTGGATAGTGTTGTCCTTAGAAATATGCGTTATTAAATTGAGAAAGACATCAGCACATGCTTCAGGGTTTTTATCTGGCAAATCATTTTGGCCACGCTGGTCCAAATTAACTATGTAATCATAATCACGCTGGGAAATCATTTGAGACCTGTCAAAATAATTATATTTTAATACCCCAGTACAGGGTGTCTTCAAGAGTAGAGTGAATAGGCTGTTTCTAGATTTGTGCGCCTTACCAACTAAAATCACATCGTCATTTAACATTAGGTGAGATTGTGGTTAAGTACAAACCAATATAAAAAAAAAATTACAAAATATACTTCAAAATTTACAAATCCATACTTACTGCAAATATGATTGCCAATTGATTTTGGTTTGACGGATTTCACTGGCTCTAATTTGTAAGGCACTGGTTGCCGCGATCATATCTGTATAACACACGAAAAATTAGCAGTATATAATAGTTAACAGGACTGATTCAAATTTTACATAAGTAAATATTACCTATTTTATCATCGCCAAGTGTCGGAATAAGTTTACTAACATTTTCTTCGTTGATATTAGCCATTTTGGCTACAATATTTCTTAAAGATAAAACTTAGTAGCAATAAAGAAAATTTTATTGAAAATAATGGAGAAGAGTAAAATCAAGAAAGCAGCCTCAGCTGAGGTCTTGTGACTATGTTACGTGAAGTTGGCTATTACAATACAGGCAATTCAACTTACCTTCTCTAATGTACACTTTTCTGGCTGTAAAAAAGAGATAGATATAGTCTTTAACGGTTGTCGATACTGTAACAAGGTTGCAACATAAAAGAAAAGTTTAAATGTCAAAGTAAAGAAATATTTAAAAATAAAATTTTACTTTATTAAACTTTTTCCATATAAGCCTGTGAGAGCACATTTTAATTGTTTTTTTTATTTTAGTAATGGTTTAGATTATACCTTTATTTGGATTATTTTTGCAATCATTATCAAATTCACATATACTATAGAAATTATAATTTTCATAAATTTATAGAACTCGATTAATTTAAATATTTTCATAATAATACAAATAATAACAGTTTAGATAATATATGTCAACAGTAAAAAAAATATGTATCAGGCACCAAATATTAATACTGGCAACAGTGTGGTACCATAGTTTGTCATAAGAAAACGGTTATCATCGCAAATGGAAAATTGTAAATCGATTGATAACTGTTAAACTTAATTCCATGTAATCGAATGAACCA
Source organism: Pharmacophagus antenor (assembly GCA_018245475.1). Lineage (NCBI taxonomy): Eukaryota > Metazoa > Arthropoda > Insecta > Lepidoptera > Papilionidae > Pharmacophagus > Pharmacophagus antenor. The sequence continues at coordinate 6,350 of DWQX01003004.1, forward strand.
TGCCACAATTATAACATTTATGATTATATTATCTTAGAATATAATCAAATAATCAGTATCGTTAAAATACTAGTGTCGTTTATTAATAATAATAACTACAAATGTCAAACATTTTGTATTTTGATTATCATCAATCGGAATAATTATTGTAAACGACGAATTTTTAGATATACTTACGGTTGTATCTGTCAGTGTCAGTGTCTTGCAATCCTTGTGGATTTTGTGCCATAATATCTTGTAAAAAAAATAGTAATTATGCGTTTATATTGCTGAAATTTTGTATCTAAGTTCATAATCAAAATTTGAGGTACGACTTCCCCCTTTTGTGTTACAGATTCATAATTTTCTTTAAGATCCTTGACACATTTGTCTATAAATAAATTTTGGAAACTGGCCAGTTCTTTTGTCATGACTACATTAGAAGGAAAATCAAACTGTCAAACTGATGACCCAAATGTTACATTTCCAATGGAAATTGAGACAACATTACATTTTCCAATAGATAGTTCTATGCGAATAATTTTCACTGGACATTACAATGGTTTTGGAGTTGAAGTTAGGTCTAAAGATGAAGTAACCCTGCTATACCACATGGGGTGTTTTGGTAAAGGGACTTCTTCACGCTCTAAACCGAAAGAAGCTCAGAGTATTCCAACAGTAATGCGAAAAAGACAGTTCCTTAAAAGAAATTTCTGGTATAAAAAGTATGGCAACCCAAAACCAAACTTAGACTCTAATTTTTTTCTTAAAGATGTAGATAAACTAATTGCTAAAATAATTAATGATAGTGAAAAAGACTCAAACAAAGATGTAATAGACTTGATATCAAGTGATGAAAATAGTGCTGAGGGATATGACGAATCAGATGTTGCTATGTCCTTTGATTCATTTTGTAGTTCTGATAAAGATATTGCAGTAATAGTTTCCAATAGTGATTCTGAAGGGGATGAATATTTTGTAAATTTGAAACCAAAATGTTGTGTAAATAAAATTAAGCTTCCAGAGAAGCTGATGCTTACTACTCAAGAGAGTTTTTTCTTGTTATATGGTCTTGGATGTTTACAAATCCTTAATATTGACAATAGTGTTCTAAGTATTGACCAATGTTGGAAATTGTTTTCTAGCAGTGATAGTTATTTTTTAGAAAAATATGTTGTGTATCATTATTTTAGATCAAAAGGCTACATAGTTAAACCTGGAATTAAATTTGGTGGTGATTATTGTGAGTAAAGTTGTCTCTTAGATATATTTACAAAAATTAAAAATGGATATTTTAATTATTTTTTGTTGTAGTATTATATAAAGAAGGTCCAGGGGTGAACCATGCTGATTTTATTGTATTGATAAGATATAATGGAGACAAATATGACTGGACTTCAATGTTTGGGCATATAAGAGTAGCATCAACAACTGTGAAGGTAAACCAAACTTTTATACATATTGAAAATATTTTAGTTCATATTTATTCCTTGAATTACCATCTAGTGTTAAATAACAATTCATAAAATTATTTACACTATGTTCACCACTGAAATGTATGTAAGTTATTTACCTATACCAGTTTTCATTAATAAGCAATGGTGTTTCTACATTTGATAATAATGTAACAAAACATTAATTTTCTTGCAGGAGATGTTGATACTAATACAATAATAAATATTATCAATAATTACTTTTCAGGAAGTCTTAATAGCAGAGCTCATTCAACCTGATAAAGAAACAAGATTACCTAAAGATCTTAATGAATATAGTGTACAGGAAACATTATTGTCAAGAAATATCCCTGTGACAATAAATGATGATACTGAATAATACTGTTTATTTTTTATATTTAACTTTATACATGTAATATACTATAAAGTTTCTAAATTAATTTTATTTATAATTATCCAACAAGTTTGGTATAAAAATTTAGGCCCTTTTGATTGGTTTCCTAATTCCTGTTCTTCTGAATTCACTTCTTTCTTTTAAATATTCTTCCGTGCATAATTTTCTAAATTGTTCATTTTGGTACCAACTCGATAAACAAGATTTCATAACTGAATTCTCCTTTTGACATTTAATAACCATTAAAACTGAAGATTCCTTACAGCAGTTATTAAATCTTTCAACTTCTTCAACACATTTTTCAGTTTTCGCTTTTTCCCTCATGAGTTTAGGTATTAACACTTCTAATTCAACTTTTCTCAATGTTTTATCTTCAGGATCTCCTACAAAAGCGTAACATTATTTTTAAAATTATAAAATTAAACATTTAGAACTGAAAATATTTAATACCTAAGCCATGTGGGCCCATTGAATATTTATCAGGTAAAACAGATTTTTCATTTACCATGGTTATTAACGATTTTTTGCGTTTGTGTTCTACTACAGGTTAAGTAGATTTCAACGATATGGAATATAAACTGATTACAGATTATATCGCACTTATTACAGAATAAATTGTAGCGATACAATCTGTATATAATTTTTAACTAGCAGGCTAAAATCAAATAGTATCAACTTAGAGATACATAATCAACCAACGTCAGAGCTATAACATAATTAAAAATATTTGTATCTAACTATATAAATGAAAGTGTTATTTTTTGCTTGTTTGCTGATACTAAGTCTAATTTTGATTTATATCAATAAAGACTAAAGTTATATAGGAAATAAGTATTTTGAAATCATTTTAAAATCAAATTTTTAATTTTGCGGGTGTCATTAATTAATGCTGTAGTACGTATTTAACTTACATGAAAAAAAAAATTATTTACATTGTAACACACTTCATGAGCTTGCATTTTCAACGTAAGCTGTCAGAATCAATTTCTTTCATATGTCATTCGATCCGCATTCTACAGATTAGCATCTTTTTTAGTTTCTGTTAACTTAACATCAATAAAATTCAATTTTACTCTTTTGTTATACTATTGTAAGTTAATGGTTTTTCTATTATATTTTAGTACAATTAAATAATTCAATTTAGCTTATTGAGTCGAAATAACTGTTTGTTAAAATAAATAACTTTGTCTGAAGTCGACAGAAGTTGAGAAGTTAAAAACGGCCATGGATCGGCTCCTTCGTCTTGGTGGAGGCATGACAGGCTTATCGCAAGCACCTCCCCCTACGGATGCACCTGCTGTTGACACAGCTGAACAAGTTTATATATCGTCGCTGGCGCTCTTGAAGATGCTTAAACATGGCCGCGCTGGAGTACCAATGGAAGTCATGGGACTAATGTTAGGTATGATTTCTTATAATGATATTGTTTAATTTTATGCTTATAATCTCTAGTCATTGCAAATAAGTTGTTCTTTGTATTATCCATTAAGCTATTCAATAATCTTGTGATTTGTTTTTATAAATTATTATTATATAATATATTTAGAAAATTAAACCACTTTTGGGCATGTACCACATACATATGTGTACTAGTAGAGATGTAAGCAGGATGGACATTTTCTGAGAACTCATAATATAGAATATATTCAATTAGATTTAAAAATGCAAAATTTTTTTTTTAGGTGAATTTGTTGATGATTACACAGTTCGTGTGATTGATGTATTTGCCATGCCACAAACTGGTACAGGTGTGTCTGTTGAAGCAGTGGATCCCGTATTTCAAGCTAAAATGTTAGATATGTTGAAGCAAACGGGTCGTCCTGAAATGGTTGTTGGCTGGTAAGAAACATTTTTAATTTTCAACTAAATTTGACTCGCCATTTAAAACATCCTAGTGTTTTGTATTTTTTATTTATACACAGAGTAATAATGAATAATTGTTTAGTATGAGAATAATAATTATTTGTAATTAATGCTTTAAAATAACTCAAACTTAGCTATGACTCAAACAGTGTTACTTTATATTACTTGCACATTTTAAATTTAAAATAAAATTGTTTAAGGTATCATTCACATCCTGGCTTCGGTTGTTGGTTATCAGGAGTGGACATAAATACTCAGCAATCATTTGAGGCACTCTCTGAACGTGCAGTGGCTGTTGTTGTGGATCCGATACAATCGGTTAAAGGCAAAGTTGTCATTGATGCATTCCGTCTTATAAACCCAAATATGATGGTTCTAGGCCAGGAGCCAAGGCAAACCACTTCAAATTTAGGACATCTACAGAAGCCTTCTGTACAAGCACTTATTCATGGTCTCAATCGTCATTATTATTCAATTAGCATAAATTATAGGAAAAATGAGCTTGAGCAAAAAATGTTGTTAAATTTGCACAAAAAGTCATGGATGGATGGTCTCACTTTATTAGATTATAAAGAGCACTGTGCTGTTAATGAGACTACAGTTTCAGACATGTTGGAGCTTGCCAAGAACTATAATAAAGCTCTAGAAGATGAAGAAAAGATGACACCTGAACAACTTGCTATTAAGAATGTTGGTAAACAAGACCCCAAGAGGCATTTAGAAGAAAAAGTGGATGTTCTCATGTCAAATAATATTGTGCAGAATCTTGGAGCTATGTTAGACACCATGGTGTTTAAATGATTATTGTGTGAGACATTTTTTTACTTATAAAAAGTTAAGGCGATAACCACAGTGAAAAATAATTCAGTTCAGTCTCACAGTAATTTTAAACCTAGGTAACTTTATATAATCTACATTACTTATGTATCATTGTTTATTATACCAATTGCAAAATAAAACAGTTAATTTTTTCATAAGTTATATATGTAATTTGTACTACAAAAAAAGTCTATGTGGTGCTATTTGATGACATATCTTGTTTAATTTGTTCTGAAATGTAGGATAATTCGCATTGGCAAAATCTATATCAAACATCGGCTGGAGTTGCTTTTGTGCATCTATAATATTATGAATAATTTTTTTCATCTTTTTAAATGCAAAATTGGGATTATCCATGGATACCTGCAATATGAGTCTTATTCAATAAAGTGTACTCAAGATTAGGCAAGAATTCATTATACATAGTGCTGTGGTATGTTTGACTTAACTCAAAATAAAGTAAGAAGATCCATCAAAGCTACATTGTTAAGAGGAAACATAGCCTATGTTGGTTTTGAACCTAGAAATTATATAATTACTTACGGTATCCCAGAATAAACCTGGAATTTTGCGATGTATGTCTTCATAATCATCCCTTATGTTTGTGGTAGTAGATTCAGATGGCACCTAAATAATTTACAATTAGATATTGCTTTTTTATATAACAAATCAAACAGTTAAGAGTGCCAGATAAATAATAGTAAGTGCCAGCCTATGATATTAAGGTGAGTGTAAAGATTTTTTCATTACAATATGCAGGCTTGTCGAATTGGGACACAAATTGCATTTTGATAGCAGATATGAGATCTGCAATAGTTTTTTGTTTTCATTGGTTTATCATTTTTATTTTTTATATAAAAATGATTTACAAATGCATTAACTAATGGGCCTGCAGTACCATAATTTATCCATTTGCATATGAAAGCAGGTGTGGAGAAGTGAACATTACTAATATATCATCTATTCAATGGTAAACTCAGTGACATTTTGATTCAAAACAACATTTTACTGTTTTTACTTTTGTAATGATAAAATATACAAAAAAAAAATCGCTATGTGCCTATTGTACGTATTCATAATTGTATTTACAGAAGGTTTCAAGAGATAATATGATATTATGATTTGTGGGATATAAAAAACAAAGATTTATGTTCATTGTAGAATCATGGCACAAAATGATCGACAATATATACTTATGAAAATAAATATAAGAAATGATACTTATGAAAAAAAATGAAGATGGTTTTAGTAATTATATTTCCGTAAGATAATAAATTCTCCATAAAATATTAGACCTGATTAATATATTGAGTATATTGGACGAGACTTACGAGCAGTGAATATTCTTTAATGTATTATTCATCCTAATATTCATATTTATAGGTGATAATAACACTTACATGGTGATGTTCAATCTGTCTTATTAAAAAGTCTAATTCGTCTTTGTTTTCATGTACGGTTGTTGATTCGGCTGTAAAGATATCTTGTATCGTTTAATTATAATTCAAAATATTCTTTAATGTTTAACATTTTAGCCACTGATCAAATGATTAATTACATTAGACTCCAAATTATTTATCTTAACTACTTTTCATAAGTAAAACACACTTAAACTCTTTAAGGGGAGTATGCGAGTAATTTTTCCGTCCTCCGAAAAGCAAAAGGTACAGGAATAATGCGTGCATTCTTACAATACTATTTATTGTATTTATGGTTGTTGTTAATCTTATTTATTCAGAGCAAAATTATCACAAATGAAAAACCAAGGCAATGAAATGCAAGCAGTATAAGGTTTTAAAAGGGTTTGATAAGATTTATCTTGGGTCGGCAACGCACTACACAATGTTTCCTTTGTTGTTATACTTGTCCATGGAATTATTGTTACCAAGTAACTGTCGCCGAATTAAATCTTTAGATCTTTACGACTTGCGGATTTCGGATTTGCAAGCCATGTGTCTGATGACAGTAATAGAAAACAGTAAGACCTTTTGCTCCAATTCTAAAGTTGTTCATAATTTTTATTAACTTACATTGCTCCAATGCCATTTCGCTAGCTTGTAGGAGTCCGGCGTCAACGAGAAAAGCTAACCAAATATCAGAATCATGAGCCTTCAGACCCGGATATAAGTACGGACAGAGTTTTGTACTTATTGAACGGCCCGATTTTACATTTTCTACGGAAGACAAAAATAACAAAATAATATTATTATTTCTGGCTCGTCATCGTCATCGTGGTTGTTTTGTTGCTTCATAAGAATACAGTTTTAAAAAGTAACTATCAAGTGATGTTTATTATTGCTAATGGAAGAGCAATATAAACTTATATAATTAATTCTTTATTACATAAAGATATAGCAATATATCTTTTATAGAAGTTACTATGATATTCATAACAATAACAATAATTTTTCCCAAAATAAAGAATTTAATCAATAATAATGAAATAATATTTCAATGCATTCTTCTTTTCGATATACTCGGTAGCAAATTATCAACCGTATGCGCGTTGGTTTGAAGATTTTTTTAACGGTGGTCAAAAATGAACTCTCCGAGTAAAAATTCAGTTTCTATTCATATAAAAGAACATTAGCTTAGTTGTATGATAAAAGGAAATTATTTTCAAGTAATATTATCATTACGTACCCTCTGTTTCGAGTGGCGGTTCGACGAGCAATCCAGAAGTTTCTGGAATTTGTTCGTCCATTTCTGCAATGTCTTGTGATGTAAAAGTAACTGACTTTGACGATTTAGTGCTACCATGTGCTACAGTTATACCTAAATAAACGTTATACATTATATTAACCGTCTTAATGGTGAAAATCAAGTTCATTACAGAATAACTGTAGTTAAATTCAGCTTTAAATGCGGTTTTCACTCATGAAATCTTTGCCCATTAATACACTTCAATTCACCACGACTATAAGTATGATTTAATGAACAAGACTTTACCTTTCCATGTCGATGATGTATATTTTGTAAAATCCACGCTTTTATTCACATTCGATGGTTTATCATTTTTATTGATCGTCGATCGATGTTCTGATCTAAAATAAAATGTAATAGAGAATAGAGAAACTTTCGGGCCAAAAGTTAGTGTTGACACTAATTCTGGTGACTTCTGCTGCGTTTTTATTAGTTATTAAAAAAAAAGTGTTAAGTAAAACTGTAGTCATCATAAATTGGATTAGAAGGCAAACGCCTTTCTTTAGCACTCCGTCTTCAAACCAGTAAAGATTTTCTAATTTGACCTTGATTTTGCATGTTTTCGCGATTATAGGCTAACATGTGATTTTGAATTTCACCTGATGTTAAGTGTAAATGAGGCCGCATATGGAGAAGTGTGATTGCCCAGAGTACTACTATTTTTCACACTCCTAAACTGCCCAAAACAGAAATTCTGTTATAACCGCAGATTGATATTGAGGCAAGCCAAGCGAGTTCGGAAAAATCTTACCCCAGTTCAAATTCCACTACTTATTTGGCACCGGAATTGAAATAGAGAGTCTCCATGTTACCAAGTAACCAATGCGTCATTGAGGTTAAAATAATTTATCATTGAATATAAATCAAATTTATAAAGGCAAGAGGGGGAAAAAAGGGCATAAAAATCTCTGATAACGTTAACTATTAAACGAACCTCTTAGAGTTTCTATCATGAATAGACATCTGTCCATTTGCTTCACTAACATATTCACCATTACCTTGCGATTTGTATAGCGAATAAAGGCTTGTAGTACCCGCTTCGATACTTCTAATCGCAGTTTGATCTTCGTAGCCTCTGAACGATGAGGAGCTCTAAAATGAGTTTGTGTAATTTGTAACGTAAAAAATTGATACAGATTTTATATTTATTGGCAAGAAATCTTCGGAAGATATCCGGTCTTAGTGTGGGAATTCAGGGTTATGAAGAATTTTTGCCTTCTGAAACCCTCTCTATAGCACCAGGCTCCAGAGTGTTCTTGCACCGATTCCTCTCTGCAATACGCAGGTCGTTGACATCACTTAGAACAGTCTACGAAAAATTTTGTTCTCACATAAAGAATACAACTCAAAAATAAATTTGTTCCAATATGTAAATTTTAAAACCCATCGCTTGTTTTCGCGTTTTTATGAAAGGTGAGCAAGAAATAACAAGTTGTTCATTCATCTAGCGACACTTGTTTGCGTCCGTATTTTTGACTTTTTTCCTTTTTCCCTCCGCAGGTATATAATAAAAAGTAAGGTTTTTTTAAAAAAAAGTCGATGCCTTTATGAGATTTAATTTTAGCTATCTATAGGTTTTATTTAACCACCGACACAGAGGGTTCTCTATTTGAGTAACATTAAAATTTTTTTGTTGGAGTTAACATCATGGTAATTGTTTCCATACACTGTCAATAAAAATTTCCAACCCTGACTAAAACTTGTGTTGCATGCTTTTTCAACTTTTATTTTACGTAGGTTCGAATTTGTGAAAAATTAGTATTTCGGTCTTAAGGTGCATTGAGTTTGTAAACTTTATTTTTCAAAATCTTTATAAACATAAAAAATTACATTTTTCACCGGACGAGGTGCAGCCAAAGTGCAGACAAGTCGTTTGATAAAAAAAATAGTTATCGCGTTATACACGATGTAATCTATATTTGTTCACATGTAAAATATAGATAAACACTGTAATTTGAAAGATTTATTAGAAATTATGTTTACGAATAAAATTTTCGAAAGTGATATGAATGTAAAAGAACTAATAAAATGGAGTGAGTTACAACAATAAAAATATATTACTCGTAGACGACTGCTTCTGATGGTAACAACAAACTGGCGTCTGGAAATAATATATAACCATAACTAAAAGATGTCGATGTCAGAAACGACCGAGTGGTGAATAGGTCTCATAGAACGATGATTTATGCGCTAACTATAATGGTGTTCTAGTAAACGGAATTATTTGCGACGAATATGGCAAAAAGCAAGAATGTCCTTTCTTTATTTAATAATGAATACTTTGTGATGCGTACCGATGAAGTAAAATATAACAAAAAAATAGAAGATATGTTAAAATTATTTATTTATAACCAATTTACATTGATTGCATTAGCAGGAGTTATGTTCAATTTGTTTTTACTAAGTAATTGATAACTAGTTGCAACCTGCAACTGTATTCATCTAGCATTAATAAGGTGAATACTAATTTGAAATCTTTAAAATATATTGGAGGAATACATACTAAAGTCATCGTTCCGAATTTATTTCCACCTTTATTAGTTTTGTGCCCCTCTTGACGGCTCTCGCTTTCCATTTTAAGGGAACATTCAGAAGCGAATAAAAACTCGCTGTAGTCTTTCGAATCCGGAATAGACTGTTGACAACATTACCACTGTTCATATTGTAACGATTTGAGTATAATGAATTATTAAATAGTTAAAACATCATTACATAAAGAATTTCATTTATGATTCCATTTATTATTATTCGTCCGGATAAAAGAACTTGTAAAGTCGATACCTCTTGCGGCAACATCATAGACAATTTCTTTAAGTTTTCGAAATTGTGTGCTCTGTAAAGTGGCAATATTTCTTTTCACAAATAATGTTTAATTCATTGGAGTTAGATATAATTAATGGATTATTTATTCTTAAAAGTTCTCATTTACACCATTTCTCTTATGAGTATGGTGACTAATCCTTTGAGAATACCTACGTTGTAACTATAACTATAAAGTATTTTATTTAATAATTTTAAAAACAGAGTATATTACATATTTATTTAAACTTTTCATTTTTTCTATATAAATTTAGTCTGTCAAACTAAACCACCACTAACGGCTAATATTAGTACATATACTCTTATTTTTTTTATATGGTGACTAAACTACGTGTATGGCTATAAATATGCAAGAGAATGTGTTACGGTATAATACTTTTGAAATGTATGTTGTAAGTACAGAACTTAAAGCGCATACATTTCGGCTTTAGCATCTCAACTAGAACATGACCCTTGTTTCGACATTAAAAACGTAGGTCACGGATTTGTTTGGAAAAATGCCAAAATAGCAATTCCTGTTTTCTAGATTAAGTATCTAATAAATTTATTTTACAAGATTGTTTATATTTGATTGATGATAATAATTATGAAATATACTAGATAGTGTAATGAAATGTACTCTTTTCTTTCTTGTTTCCTTCTGAAGAGTGACGCCTTGTCTGAACACGATGCTAAAATTAAATAGGGCCGTCGACCTCGGAGTTTCAGCATCAAAGCACCAATTAAATCCATTGTAGTTAGTCTAACTTTTCCATTTGATATAAATGCTTCTTCGCGACCTTAATTTTTTTTTATTATTATTTAGTAAAAATTGAAATAACATAAGTGTGTATTACAATACTAATTACTTACATACTTTCAACACCTTGTACAATTTTTCTTTCTTATGTCAGAGTAAATTCAGAATAAAAATGTAGTAAACTATTTAATTATATAATCAGCTGTTATAAAGAATAATATACGAAAAGTTTAAACAAAACTGTTCGGTCCATAGAAACTTACACAGGAGAAAAATGAAAAAAAAAGATGTAAATGCTCTAAACAAAAAAGTAAACGTACTTAATCCATACGATTCACCGTCCTTTTCGCTGTAACTCAAAAACTCTCCAGCTAGTATCATATCGTCAAACTTTTGTCTTGTTATATATTTATAGTGGCCTGAGAGGTGATGGGACGCCGTCGTGTGTTGTAAACCTAGTTGTATTATCGAGCTACATTCTGTAGCCAGGCGTCGAGCGAGGGTACCTGAAATAATATCAAGAGGAGTTAACTTAAAACTATGTAAGGAAGATCATTTACATCGATTGCAGTTTAATAAACAAGCAATAGATTTCTCTAAAATTGTTAGACATTAAATATATAATAATGTACCTTTGCCAACAGCTTCGTATCCAACCAAGATGACTAGCGGAACTTCAGTTGTATCCGCCGGTGGAGTAAAAGGTGACACTGATGCTTTTGATAATTGTTCTATGTATAAAAGTCGCAGTAAACGACGTGATGCAAAAATTTTTACGTCTGTCACCATTTGTATTTTTGTATATTGCTGTAAATAATTGACTACAGTTCTGTTAAAACTATTAGTTTAATAATTTATTGATTCAAGCGTTACTTTGTGGAATATCACGACTTAATAAAACAAAAAAATATTTTGCTAATTTTCCCTTCTTTTAGTCGCAAATACTACGACTAAATTACAATCTCAATGCGTACCGCTACTACACATGGCATCTTCAGTAGATGCCATGCATTCAGTAGTACGACGATAGCTTTCGACGTAGTGCTGTAAAAATAATTGGAAATTAGGAAAACATTTTTTTGTTTTGTTATGTTACTTTAATGTTGAATAGTGAGCGTGTAAGCAATACTTTAAAAAAAGTGTAAAATGAAATTGACGTCAGTTTACTTATTTTTATTTATTATTCTCGCTTATATTACAAGGATAATTAAACTATGTATAATTTAAAATATGGAAAGTCTTTGTAAATGAAATTAAACTTATACAATAAAAGAAAATTCACCGAATGAATAGCTCGACGTTTCATTTATTAAAAACAACAAAATTGTTTTATCTTTTAACTATTTTAAGTTTTTCGATAGCAACGTTTTAAAGGTCGGATAATCATAGTTAGAATTTATTGCAGCAGTTTCCCACCTAGTATCTAAGGCTTTTCGCCGCGTAACCTTTCCTTCAAGTTACCTATAAGTGTGACATACGACGATTTGTAATAGATATTTATACCTGTTTTACTGGATTAATAATTTCACCGTCAAGATTAATAAGGAGGGGAAAAGTAGTGTATACGACATCTTTGTAGCCTGGAGTTGAGCATACGGGGTTGGAGCGTAGATCCAAAACTATCAAGCCACGCATCTGACGCAAGTATACTGCCAATTCCAAGAGAATACCCAATCTGTTGTTCCGGGCGTACAGTTCACGTAACCTTATATTAAAGAAGAGAACTTAGCTGTTAGGGTTTGATAGAAAAGCAAACTAAAAAATATTTCTTGAAATCTGTAATCATTAATAAATTTTATACTTGACATATTGGACAGATTGTTTCAAATAGTTTCAGTAAAATATGAAAAACTAGCTAAATAGAAACATAATGTTTTCGAAACTAATAACTGAATTAAGATAGTTGTAGTTTTTAAGTGATGGTCGCGGAAACATATGAAGATATTGGCAAGGTATACCCACTAAGACCTATTGCGCTCCTCCATAGTTTTAGCGACGGTGTTGTAGGAAATCGGCTGAACATTTACTTCCATATTACCACCGGTGTCTGCTTGCCCCAGGCGGCGGGTCTGACATGCTCCTAGTTTGGGGAGCCGACGGGAATGACCAGAAACACGCGTCACTTCCGTCCGTCACTGATGGTCTGTGCAAGCAGGCTAAGCTCCGACCAGGCAGTACACACCGCAGGTGTGCGTAATGGCGTGTCGTCCGCCGCACCGCACTGGTGACGACCTGGTGGTCTCATCCCTCCCGATCCGGTGCAGATAGTGACCGAAGCACCCGTGCCCGGTCAAGAGCTGCACCAGCCGGAAGGAGAGAAA
>DWQX01003005.1:0-19434 GCA_018245475.1 Pharmacophagus antenor
ATATATATATATATACGAAATGTATATAATATATTTCAGAAAAATGTAATATCTAAAGTACAGGCTTATATTTTTTTGGTACATCTAACGAATGTTCATATCAGAATCGAGTATAATTGATTGTCTATGACAGCACTATTCAAAAAGCACATTACTATAACAACTCTTAAGCGCCACGACACGGCGCCTGAGTTGGCTTCAACATCCGCGTTCCAGCCATCCATCCAACTGCCACCTATACTACCACTATTTATAATATTAATTGATTTTAAGCATGTGCAGAATCGAAATGCAAATATATATAATATCTCTTATGTTGATATTACAATTAATAGTAAACCGCCGTGTAAATAAGAGCTGCCTTTAGCTACAACACTGTAACGTAACAAGAAACCGGAGACGCGGCGTACGTATTGGTAGGTTCAGACGGCAACAATTAATACGGCCGGCAGATCAATCGCTTGTCGAACACTGCAGACTGGACTCGTTCCGCCCGCCGCCCGAGGCAACGGCGGTTGACGATCTATTTCACACAAGTCAAACTCACAACTCACATCTCAGACAACTGTCATGAGTTTAACTCATGTATCCATATAAAAAATTCGTAAGATTTTATTAACTGAATTGACACATAATGTTAAGTTACAATGAGGCCATTGGTGGTTGAGCGTATCGGCCCAGGATACTCTTGTTCTCCTGTATGGTTACTGGAACACAGTAATACTGTTATTACGGCAGACCGATATTGAGTGTGATAATCGGCCAACGTTCACCATCTACGACCCCATTGTCGCGAGAAATTGAATTCAAGTGTTAATCCATTGCCGATAAAAAAAAATAGCATATAAGAACAAATGGTTGAAGGAGGAGTGAGAGAGGAATAAAACTTTTTTTTTATCGGTTACAGGTTAACACTTGGCCTCGATTTCACCTGAGGATAAGTGACAATTAGGCCATAGATGGTGAAACGTTAAAACCCAGAATACATCAGGCTCTCACATGTATGACACTGTTATGGCTGGAGATTGACATTGAGGGTGTTAGCTAGCCAGGCAGGTATGAAAAATCTAGACTTCATTACTCCTATGGTCCGGGAATCGAACCTGGGACCGCATTACAAAGCAAGCGGCTAAACATCTACGCCACGAAGTTGATCAAAACTATGAGTGACACAAAGGTGTGTATGTGTGCCTATCACACGCATGTGTTGATTAATACGAGCTAGCTACATTGATAAAATTATTTTTTCTATTATCATTGTATTACTTGGACCACGCGGCTTACTAATCGCTCCGGGCTGATTGATGAAGTACCTCTCCCCCGCCCCGCTCAACCGCCGCCGTTTACACCGAGTGATCCATGGCTATGAGATCTATTACCCCGACTACATTACTGCAATGCTTTTATTTTAAACATTAACTAATGCGAATTATACATATAATTAAGACCATATCAACTACGAGAAAATTAAGTACGTAATCATATATATTATAAAAATAGATTTGATTATTAAATTACATATTTGCTTATCATAATGACATTGTTTTTAATTTTGTAAAATGTATTATTTGCATTTCTACACTTTTCTTGTCTACATTCCAAATCTTTCATTCCAGTCATAAGTAACATATGCAGTACTCTAGAGAAAATAAAAGAAAACTCGATAGTTAAAAAATGATAAGACAAGATATCTGCTGGATGAGCGTAGCATATAGAAGAAAAAGAGAAAATGTCTTGACCAAATAACACACAGCTTATAATATAACAAAAAAGATACAAAACAAAAAAAAAATAGTAATTAAGCGATGTAATCTGATGTTTTTTAATTATCATATTTCACTGTTTCTGAAATTGAAAAAGCATGCCGATTACGGCTTATTTACTATGCCTTTACGAGAGTAACCGGTAAGCACACTGAACCACTTTCATTACTGTTGCTATTTAAATAACACCTACTAATATTAATAATTATTAAAAAAAATGTGTTTTATCAAAGTAACAAAACCGTTGAATATATTTTTAAATAGATGGCGCTACTTGTTCTTTATTGGTTTTTAAAGGAAATACTCATTAGATGGCGCTAATTTATAATTTATTTCAAATATACTTTAACAAATAATAGTCACAAAAGATTATTTTATACCTTGATAAAATATAAAGGTTTAGATTAAAATTCCTTTACATCATAATAATTTAATATTTCGATGTAATACCCAAAACTAATAAACTATTTTATACATTATAATTATGTAAAATAATATGATTAATAGTTAAATATTATATTATACCTTATGATTCGGGCAAGAGAGATAAATGTTTTTAAAACCAGCACTATCTGTTTAATAGTGGATTATGATATTGTAACATATTATTTGTTAATTCAAAACATTATGTAAAGCTAATATTTGAGTTTATATACCCACAATAAAATATATCACCACTCCGAGAGAAAATTCAACTGTTTCAAGATAGATATAACGAATCCACATATTGATTAATGTATAAACCTAAAACTGAAGTGCAAAAACAATCATGAGTAAGTAGTAAATACCTATCGCAGGGCATCGGCATTCCTCACGCCCCAACCCTCCGGGACAATGATAAATTAACAATATTATTGAGCAGAGAGACTCAGCGAGAAAATTAAATTAGTCAAACACCTCCTTTATTACTGTGTAACACAATTTGCAATGTTAAATTATAGAAAGTTTGTCAGAGCTCTCTGACATTTTTACACGTGTCTGGCCCACCGCAGTTTGTCTTTAAAGTTAACTAGTGAAGAATTATTATTCATTATTTGCTCTTTTGTCGCAAAGGCATATGCGATGGTTTTTTCTGTGTTACTACAGCTAAAGTTTTTTCCCCGATTTCGTGAATTTCTTGATTGCTTGATATTGATTGTTTTTTCATTGATGGAGTATATCTCAATGACGGTTCCAGTAAAAGTTCAAATATTTCAATTATTTAATCAATTATGAAAAAATATGATAGATCGACATTAACTTACTTTAAAATCATTTTTATCATCGGTTCTATATTTTAAGAAGAAGTATTATGTCAAATTGTGTGTAACTTATTGGTGAGGTAACCCTGTCCCTTATTGCTTTTTGTGGCATTTCGCATTTGCTAAACATTAATGTACGGTCGCGGTTTGCCCGCTCGAGTGCGAGCATAGTTAAGTGTTTCTTCGTAATGCGTCTTGTGTAGGTGCAAATGAACAGACTTTATACGTACCAGCTTGACATACATTTTTTATTTCTGTTACCGCCATTTTTAAATTTAATTTTTCTCTTTGATTTAAAACGAAGACTCATTAACTTTGTGCTCTTAACGACAGCATACGGGTTAATAATGTGTTTTAAGCCTTAATACATCATTGTAACTGCAGTATATAATTTATTATTTATATATATAGTATGTAAGTAATAGGTATGTTTAATTAGATATCCGGTCTTTGTTGTAATTTATATTAAATTATATTATTTTTATTGTTCATTTTTTATAAAACTGGGAGGTGTTGGACATAATCTATTAAAGTAGTTGCCTATTTACACAACAGTAACTCATATGTTTCGTTTTAGCGTTAATATATACAATCCATTGGGATTAAATGACTATAAATACTTAGATAGATGGGCTATTTGTCAGCTCTATCACGTGTAATAGCACTATTTACGTGGCCTCTACAACACTATCAGAATTTTTTACTTGGTTCTCCTCTGATGGTTTTCATTGTGAAACAGCTGTATAAATTATTTTGTAAATGCATCTATTTTTAGCATATAATATTAAGTTGTTCGGCTCATATTTACCGCTTTGCTTATGGATCTTCACTATATGTCTGGGTTTTAGAATATTAGGGGTATGGCGTAGTCAGAGAGCTTACCGACACAATATTAACTATGCTTGCTTGTTTATATTGTTAATTTTTATATTTAAACTGAATGAGAACAATTACGTTATCTTCAAAATACGTCTACTCTGTAAGAATAAATTAAAAGAACTGAAAATTATGTCATTTGTGTATTTCTTCTAAACACCCGTCGATGATGTAATAATCTTAAAATTTCTTCTATTACAATCTTAAACATAAATTAACGAAGTATACCTACATACGTAAACTTTTCTTCGTTTAGACAACATATGTAGATGTTCTTTAAAGAGAAACATTTCAAAGGTACATAAATGTCAATAGTCTATTGATCTTCTGTCTATCTTTAATTGTAATTAGAATGATTCTCTATATGGATTGCTAAGAAGACTGTTCGCACAAAATGTCATATAAGAACCCGACATGTAAATCCGCATACCATACGCCAGATATGGAAGTACTGACGTGTTCCCAAAGTAAATTAAATAAAAAAACCAAATACTAAAAAATTACAACATCCTTTATCAAATTTAACATTTTACAGTTTTAGTGATATTTTGCATTACATTTTTTTTTGCCAAATTCGTTTATTTTCGAATCGATACCCGATGGTGGCCAACATCGGGTTTTAAAAATAAATGCTATTTACGATTCGATCGTTTTTTCGATGTCTTGTGCGCACATTATTAGGAGTTAGGGTGAAGTGACGATCGGGACGGTCTGCTCTCGAGGCTGCTCGCTTTTGGGCGGCTCCGGCTGCTTAGCGGGACCGGTCTTCGTAATGGGAACGATCCTCTCGCCGCTATTCGGTGGCGGACGTTTGGGGGCCGTGATCGTGAGGACGCCGTCAGAAGACAGAGAGCTGACTACGTCTGCGATGTCGTACCCGGAGGGGAGGATGTACCGGCGTGTGAACTGCCGTGACACAAAGCCATGCTCGTCTTGTTTCTCTTCGTGTTTTCCCTCCACCACGACGCAGTTTCCAGACGCCTTCACAGTGATCTCTTCCGGGGCGAATTGCTGTACATCTAAAATAACCTAAAATAAGATATGACAAATTACGAACACGAACATTGGATTGGCGTATCATTTACTTTTATTTTTTTCATAAATTCCCAACTATGAGTTATATGTAATACAAAACTACCTCATAGTAATAGTTTGCACATTTGTTATCTGCAGTAGATAACATCTGTAGAGAGGAAAACGAAAATTATTATTTTTATTATTGCTTAATTAATTTTGAACAATGTTCGTGCAGAATTTTAAAAAATAATGAAAATTTGCAAACATTATCAATTTTCATCTTTATTTTAAGAACAAAACGTATATATAAATTTCGTAACAACAAACGTCTCTTATATTGTATATATATACATATATTCAAATAATAATATGTAAAATTGAAGAAAAAATGTGTTACTTCGAATTTGTCCTTAGTCAAGTTGATAGTGGAAGCAGACTCCTGTCTTGCAAGGTTCGCTCGCCAAGGCCTGAAATAAGAGTTGCGGAAGATGGAGCTTGATGGGAACGAAGAGATTGAAGAAAGCAAGTCGTCTTTCCTGAGACCCATGCCGAAGTGCTGGTCTAAGAGACGGGACGGACGGTCCCAATCGTCCCACCAGTCGCGAAACATCATTGGAACTATCGACATCTGGAAATACAATAATGTTACAGATATATTATTTATAAAATAAAGTGCGTCACTTATAAATTCATAACAAAAAGATCTTATTTCACCAAAACTCCTATCTTCATCATAACATTTCATTTTACTTTTTTTTAAATCACATTATGATTTTAAAATTCTATACCCATAAGAAAATGTACCATTTTATTTACTTTGAGTATGTTAGTAAAATAAATTAAATTGTATTTAGTTTCTTTTTTTCACCGAAAAAGTGTACATAATAATTTAATGGCCGTTAATAAACCTTTTTGTGTTAAGATAATAATGAAAAACATGTAGGCCTGAATTATAAAAACCGTTATTCCTCCTTATTGTGGTGGATTGGACCAATAAAAAACTGCAATTTAATCTGGTGTTGTCAGTAACAATTAAACCTAAAATAATTACTTGCTTCGAACACTGTGCGAACGCAGGAGTTAGGCACGGGTGGAGTTATCAAAATGTTATATACAAATATGCGCTTTTCCGACTTTACTACATGGTGTAAAAATACATGGGCTGCATTATTTTCTTCGAATATTACTATTATTGAAAAAGGTACAATAGATAATAAGGTGTATACCTTTTTCATGATTGTTCGCTATTTAAGCCAATGTTTTTTTGTAATAAGTCAAAAGTATTCTCATTATTTATTATTCACAAATACATAACAGCCACTGTTTGAGAAGCTTAATACTGAGTATGTTTGCATAAATTTGTTAATTTAACTCTCTGGCGTCAACATAAACAGTGTCATAAAATATCAAATGCTAGAATAATTCTGGAAATAGTCCACGTATGATTCATCTGAAACGTTTTTAGATCTGATGCAACGATCGGCAATGAATTTCTACATGCCAAGTGTGTTGTCTACGCGTAACAGAGTTTTGTTGATTATAAAATTAGACGACCTATTTTGAGAAATGTGCCATTACATTATTTTTACCAACTAATGAACTTTAATAACAAATAAAAACAATCTAACAAATTAGTCAATCGATCATGATATTAAAAAAAAATAATCTGTATTCAATATATCTAAATGAATTACCTAAACAACTCTAATTACTTCTTAAAAAATAAATATATTTCAAAACGACTGCGAAATTTAATGAGATATGTAAATATTGTATTTTATGTTAAATAAGAAATTTCTTACTATTAATGAAAATGCTTACAGAAAAACTTTTTAATCATGTAAATCGATGAATTTCAATTAAGAACCATTTTCTCGAGTTAGTAAAAATAAGAACAGAGGGGGCGAATATGAGAATATATTACAATCATAAAGATTTTTTTAAACAACAATAACAATTGATAACAATAACTGGCGTACCTTTGCGTTGATATTTGTTCGTTGCAGGCGCGCGCCGCTCTGTGCTCGTGAGATTACGGTGGCCACGACTCTCCGTAGATTTAAATAGAAATTTCAGCAGCCCACACCGTGTGACTAAACAGGAAAGCACCTTGAACTAGCTACAACATAATATCTATCTTTAGTGGAAATGACAGGATTATTGGATTAATTAAAATATACCTATGCCTTTTCTTTCAATCATGAAATCAAAATTATTACATCACATAAAAATAAAGAAATAAAACAGCGAAAAAGATGTTTAAAATATAGCTGAAAGTTCACCATTCATAGATAAAGAAAGCACGAAGTCGCTTCAGTAGCTACTAACAGATACGTAGATACATAGCTACGTACATCAAACTTATCATGTGCCCCTTTTTGTTTGGAATTCTAAATTTATATATGAAGAAAATTAAATAATTTAAGACTTAACGAACAAGTGCTAGTATGTTCATGACATTGCATAAATTCTATAAAATCGACACGAAAACGTTGTCGCTTATTAACGTTAAGTTTGTTATTTTCATGTATCCATATATCAAATGATGCTGATAAATACTATCTGCATCATTTGCACACGCGAAAATTAGAAGTAATGAGGAATTATTTGATTGGTCACTTAACCAGAAACATATGCACTTTCGTGGTGGGTTAAAATCGTCACTTTATCTAATATTCAGAAATTTCTATTTAGCACATATTTTCGGTTAAAGATAACAGGTGAAATACATTTTAGTCATTTGATCTGCATCATTTTTTATTATTTCCACGATTCAAAAATATGGTCACCGTAGCGTGAAAAGTTTTTTGAAAAATTCCTAGTCATAAAAAGGTCGTAGGTGGTATTCTAGAACAATTGTCTTACTGGATTTAGTTAATTCAATAGTATGAATCTATAGCTAAATTTATTTAGATTTTTCAATTAGCGTAGAACATAACACTGATGTGAGATTTGTTTTAGACAACATGACTAATTAATACTCTCGATGGGTGAGTACATGGACAGAAATAGTCTTTTAGAAAGTGTGATCCTCATGCACTTGAAAACTAACGATCTTGGGTGTTGCGTACATAATTGTATTAACATAAGGTTATGAAGTCCTAAATATAAACTAATTTTAAGTTCAATTTCTTTAAAAATGTTTCAATACTAATTTTTAATTTTAGTCTAGTTCAAATAAAAACACTATATCTCAAACTGTAACTTTAGTTTACTAACAGTTTAGTATTAAGTAAAAAAAATTACGCTCAATGAAATTTATCACATTTAGTAGATTCATGGTTTAAATCTAAGAAGTACGTTACACAAACTGATTGTTTTTTGTTACTTTATTTAAAACAAACGGTAAGAAAAGGTCGTAATCATTGGGATAATAATAAAAACTTTTCAATATCGAGTTCATTACACTACCATTTGGCATTACGACCGCCATAAGTACGAGATTTTGCGCATTAAAGCTTCTAAATAAAAATTTAAATAATAAAAGTCTTTTTCCGTTATACGAATCTATAAAACCTAATTAAAACTCTTAATCTTTATGGTCAAGGCATTGCGTACAAAGGTTGAATACTTAGTAACTTATGCCTTATTTACTTTAAATCAAAAAAAGTATATGTCAATGTCATAGACTTATTATTAGCCGCTAATATTCTTTCCGTTGTTATTAATCAATTGAGGTTTTTCAAATATTTAAAGAAAATACTTTTGCTTTGTTGTAATACACCAAAATTTTATTGTCTTCCATTTTACATTTGATAATATTTAGTTTTTATATTTCACAATCGAAATAAAACTAGTCTTTGTACATTTTATATTACTTATTGCCTAATCAGATAAGACTTGCTTTATTGTTGAAGCATGAATGAATTTACCTATCTTTATTTAGCAATTACCCATTGCAATATCTGCTGGAAGTGATTACACACATGTAATATGTACCGAGGTTTAAGCGAAAGTTCGTATAAATCGTATACTAAAGTAAATCAAGTAACTTGGAAATCGAAGGTTTTCTGTACAACTTACCGGTCCGAGTTCTTTACAAATCTGTAACTATGTTTTTCTGGCTAAAACATCGATGGACATGTTTCTGGTTACTGGTATTGGGGCTAGGAGCCCTCATACTATTTTTGTATGGTTTTTTTCCATTAAAATATCATTCAGGAAAGTTAGCACATATGGATGATTTACCGAACTTCATTGATGGTGTAAGGTTAGTACTAAAGTTTTACTTTACCTATGCATTAATAAGAAACTTCTTTACATTTTTTATGTTTATATTACACAAAGTATACACCATTATCTCACTTTTATTAGTATTGATATTTAACTATATGTCCAGTAACATGTGGTGACCAAACTTGTTACAGTACATACTCCTGATTACATCTACTTGAAACAATTTTTTTTTAATTTTGAGTAAATTAATTCTGATAACAATTAGGCCTATTTGTACCAATAAGAAACTTTGTAACTAACCTAATATGATGTAATGTCTCTTAGGTCCTTTTTATCAATGATAAGAAGTGTAAAATAATTTTAAAATGAACATTGTGCACACAATGACCTGTAAATAAATAGTGATATTTATTACATGTTCTTCCAATTGCTACATTATAGTATGCAATAATTGATACTGCAGTGCTGCTGTGACTGCCTCTATAGCTCAATAATTTCCTTGCTTGCTTTGTAAGATGGAAATGCAGGGTTTGATTCCCTGGCCACAAGAGTGGTGTAGTCTGGATGGTGGTAGGTTTTTATTAATAGTACAATAATTTAATATATTTTTAACTATTGCAGTATTGATGGCCATGAAGTCTACAATGCTGGTGAGAACAGTGTGGTGCTCATGGTAATAGATGGATTGAGATATGACTTTGCTACAGAGGAATACATGCCATTTACCGGAGGACTTCTTAAGAATAAGTCCGCCTGCATCTATGTGTCTATTGCTGAACCGCCAACTGTCACTATGCCCAGAATTAAGGTTAGTTTTAACATAAAAAAACACATACAAAATGATGATATGAATCAACATAATTGAAAATGTATACATTTAACATTCAGAATCCATATCATACATAAGAAGCAGTGAAAATTTTTTCAAATCCTAACAAGAAAGCAGTAATTATCCATGACACATTTTTTTGTTTGTACCAAAACAGTTTGATAAAGTTTAAATGATAGTTCTGAAACTTAAATCTTGTGAACATGTTGTCAACAATTTTTCATTTTTTATGAGAGGTGTAACATTGGTAATTTTAAAATAAGTCCCAAAACGAAAAAAAAAAGTTAAGCTAATAACAGAGATAACAAGAGCTGTAATAATATATTATAACTAGAGCTTAAGCAGGCACACCGCAGTCTTCATGCTAATGTCAGTCAGTCATTTCTAATGCAGTAATGTGAATCTGTAGTGTTTTGCGGTCTGTAAATCACTGTTATAAAATGACTGAACAGATGAAACTTAGTATCTTATATCTCAAGGCAATGATACATGAGTTACCACTAAAAGAATTTCATACTGTTCTCTTCATTTTATTGTATACCAAAAATACCAAAATAGTTTGGAAAAGTTATCAATAGAATTTGAGTAATGAAACATAATCAGATAATAAATATATTTTGTTTTTTGCATGCCAAATATTTCTATTACACTTTACAGAGATCGCAATGCCAAAGAAAACTGTCAAATTTCTAAAGTAATTCAATACTACTATTTTTCTTCCTTTTTTAAATTCATAGGTAATGTAGACTGACGAATTTAAAAAAGGACAAAAATCCTCTATTAATGAACATATAATTTTTTTTTTTTTTTGATAACATTTACCCAAAGCTATTTATGTACAGTCACCGGAGAGGAAAAAGGAGAAAGCACAATGGAGACGCACCATAAACTTCTGGCGGGATATATTTGCAAGTGACACATTTTTAAAACATTTGCTTAAACACAATATACTGTAGAGTTATAATGAGAATCTGCCTTTAGAAATAATTACTTTGTATTATGTACACTATAACTATTATTTAAATATTGCAATCAATTTCGAAAATAGATAATTTATAACTCTACTTGATTTTTATCCAAAGAAAAAACATTGTACTGTTTAAATTCAAAATTGTGTTGATCATATAGAGTTTCATTTATATAATGGTTCATAATGAAAGTAAGTTTTTTCTTTGGTATTGTGAACTGTCTGTTTTATTGCATTATATTTTATTTGGTTTTGCATGTTAATGGTTAGTGATGTTAATATAATTGTTTGGTTTTAAATATTAGTTTACTTTTTTAGTTTAGTGTTAATAACATAATAAATGAAGTATTTAAGGTTTTCATGTTACATTTTATTTATTGCTTATCAAACATTATTAACAATTAAACTTATAATGTTAAGTTCAACAGACTATAAAGCACATCCATTATCTTTAAACTTTTAAGTTAATGAATAATTGCTGCATGTTTTAAAATTTAGTGTGCTGACTGACTTGATATATAAAACAATGTGCAGCCTCAATCGCGGATCTAAGGACATAAAATTTGTAGTGTATTCTTTGTGGAGTATGTATTCACTAAGAAAAAGTTTTTCGAAATTTCACCTTTAAGGCATTATAATAGGATTGAAATTTCAACTTATAATTCTGCGAGTTGATGGATTCGAAAATTACTACACATACTTGAATGGGATTAATCTTAGTATTAAATAAAAAAAATTGCCACCTCCAGAGAAGCGATGACGGCTAGTGATATTGTTTGTTTAAGAAATTAATTGAAAGGTAGTGAGAAGGACGTTTTCAAAATAACTAGTATTAATGCGACCAGGCCATGATGACGGGCAGTGTGTCGACGTTTGCGGACGTGGCATTAAACTTCGGCGCTCCGGCCGTGCGCGGCGACAGCGTGCTGCGGGTGGCCGCATCCAGCGGCCGGCGCTCTGTGCTTTACGGGGACGACACTTGGCTCCGGCTGTTCCCCGACCTTTGGGCGGAGTACGACGGCACAACGTCGTTCTATGTAACGGATTATACAGAGGTATGCGGTTATTTGAACTAGATCTACATTGAACTTAAATGAGAAACAGAAACATAGATGTAATAGTTTTAGTACAAATTAGTATGTCTGTCTGTCTAGCGTCCATATATTTTTTGGTTAATTTTTTTTATTACAGATTCTTAAGCGTTGAATAAAAAACAGTTTTTTTTTAAATTATGTACACGTACAGGCATACTTCTCAAAATTTATGGGCTGACACTTGACCTCGATTTCACCTGATGTTAAGTGACAATGAGGCCGTAGATGGTGAGGCGTGTTTGTCCAGATTACTTCTGACTCTCACATGTATGACTGCTGGGACACAACTACCATGTTATGGCGACAGGTTAAGAATATGGGTGGTAGCTGGCCAGGTAGGTTCGAGAAATTCTACCACGATTCAGACTCCACTACAGTTGTAGTACGGGAATCGAACCTGAGACCTCTCTGTTCAAAGGCAAGCAGGTAAACCACTGCATCTCGAAGGCAGTTAATTTGCATAGTTATAATTTGTTTTTATTAGCTATGGGCTTATTTTTGATTTCAATTTCACATCAACAAAGACACCAACATTTCATTGATATAAAATAACTTCGATTCTTTGAAATTTTGAAAGAAACAAGACATTTTTAATTGATGAAGAATAACAACTCTGTCATGTATTATTTGGATATAGACTCATTTGTGTTACACTTTTTTGTTATTGGGTATTCAAATTTAATTAAGTGACAATGAGGTTGTATATGGCGTAGCATGTTCGCCTAGAGTAATTGAATATAGATAAAACGTTTTACGAAGTTGTTTTATATCACTTTAATAAATGCTATTAAACCTTTTTAGGTGGACAATAATGTAACTCGTCATCTGGATAAAGCTCTCGCTCCAGATAAAGACAAGAAGCCGACTTTTGACTTTCTTGTGCTGCACTACCTAGGATTGGATCACATTGGTCACCTAGAAGGCGCGCGAAGTCCAAAAATAAAGCCTAAACTAATTGAAATGGATGACGTAGTGAAAAAAATATACACCGCCATGCAACGCTGGGTAACTATTGAAACTTTATTATGTGTATTAATGATATGTAAAAGAATTTAAACTTTTGAACTCGCGCAAAAAATTAAAGGCTCTTTCTTTTTATGTGTATATTCGAATAAAATTTATTGCAGCGCCTAAAACCTTTAAACGATCTTTTCTCACTCAAATGTGATACGGAACTCTATTAATAAGCCTTCGCCGTCTGTCAGCGGGCTCTATTTCGTGATCGTTAATAGGAAGAAAGTTTAAATTTTCAGATTTTGTATTTCGATTGCCACCAGAACAACTAATATAAATATTTTAAAATATTTTTTTGTTACAAGAAACATGATTATATTTGCATTTATAGTAGGGAACCTTTCGCAGTGCGAGCCCGACTCGAATTTGATAATTTTTTAAAAGGTTAAATAAGCAATTTCCTAGGAGCGTACAGGCGTGTTAATTGTATGCGGCGACCACGGCATGAGAGATGCGGGCGGTCATGGCGGCGCCTCCTCGGCGGAGGTCCTGGTACCCATTTTAGTTGTGAAGAGTGATGGCTTCCAGTGCCCCCATCCGTAAGTTATTGAACTTTTTTACGCATATTTACGTATATAATAAATAAAAATAATGGAAATTCTTACAATATATTATGTAGGAGATACTATGACAAGACAAACTTTTTATTTTTTTGATATTGGAGAGAAAATTTTTAAAATATCCTTTGATATCTGGGAGAAGGTCACGGTAATGTTCGATTGTTATTCACTAAAACCCGCTCGGTGGTGTATGATGATAGTCCGTCGTAGGGCCTGCGCGATGCAGATACTAGAACTCTCGCGGATTCTGCTGCACCGTAAGTGGGAGGGGGGAGCATGTGTGGGGCTACCGGCGCCCTAAGAAGGGCACTTTTCCTGTGAATTGGCCCAGGGACTACCCACTAAAAACCCCGCGGCGGTAAACCGCTAATCCCCTTTGCTCCCTCCTCCGCCGTCCCACACCCAGTCCTCGTCGCCCGACGAATCGGACGACGAAGACGGAGTGTGGGTGGCGTCAGTGGAGCCGGGCAGAGTCATGGGAAGCCTTGCGGATACGACCACGACCCTGCCAGAGGATCCTACCTTAACTTTTTGTATATGAAGCGGTTAAAACGTCTAATCTAACCTCTTAGAGTTGTGAGCAAGCATACAGCCTAGCCAGAAGATGACATCACATCCTTCTCTCGCATTACTATATAAGTAATTATTTGTATGAACTGTTTTTACGGATTAAGTGGCAGAATCAAACACGCGATAATGCACTTAAAATTATTTTTCCAGGTCATTCGTATCTCTAAAAGTGTGGTTTGAAATCGACTCGATTATTTCCATCGCTCAGCGGTTTTACTGCTTACCTATTAACAGAAATCACAGGTTCGATTGTCGGGTTACATAAATATTGAAGTTTGGAAGGTGGTAGAATTTATTCAAACCAGTCTAGCTACTGCCTTCAATATAAATCTGCTGCCATAAGAGCGTTACTTTCTTGATGTGAGAGCTAAAGTATTCTGGGCGAGTACGCCTTACTATCTAATGTCACATTGTCACTAAACATCAAGTGAAGGGGACAAATGTTATCCTTTCGTTAATAAAAAAATTGTCTTGATCATAAAAGTTGCATAATGCCTTAAAACAATAATGCCCACGATTTCAAAAATATATATAGCTGTCTTTTGAAGATTCTTTTGTGTTTTAATGAACATTAAATACACAGTTTCGGAGATTTTATCGAATTTATATCGTAGATTATAATATATAAACAACTTAAGTCCTTGGGTCTTTAAGAGAAACGAGTGCATCACTAAATCATTATTTTTTTTTATTAAAACATATTGATTTTATTAACGCTGCCAGCCTGTCAAGGCAACTGCGACTCATTCGACACGACATCAAGTGCGTAGAAAACCTTAGATTCCTCTATATCGGGGAATAATATGCACATAGTGTTAAAAACGCTAAATTAACATGGCCATATTGCTACATCTAGTAGAACTTTATCCTTTTATTTATTCGCATTAATTAACTATTCTTATTCTATATCAACATTACAGAAATTCAGATTATATAAGTATTTTAGATACTAATATCTTTGTTTTGGCCACAGTTGAAAAACGTTGCAAAATTTATTATAGACTATAAAAATAACTATTTTCATTTTTAACCATTTCATGGCACTAAAAATACTGAAATATTATTTTTTTTACATTAAATATGTTTACATCATAAGCTGCTAAAATACTTCTAAGATTAATCCATTCTACCATCATATGATACATTTTTACTTAACATCAAGAGGGATCTTGGTTAGGCGCTAGTCTATTATATCATAAAACGTTATATAACTTTATTCCCATCCTTCAAGATTTAAATATTGTATCTATAGCGGCTTGTGTCTATTAGTGAAACGTACTACCTTGTTATATGTATGTACTATAACTATTTTGTTATATTATTTATATAACTTTATAATTTGTATGTACCAACAATAAAAATCGTTTCTCTTTTTTCTTCTTATTTTTTTTTCTATACCTAGATGATGAATTATGAAAGTAGTCGATTAGTGACTAACACAGGAGTGACCGTCCGATATGGTTTTGTCATGTGACGAAATGAAGAACATGTCACGAAAAGGGTTGAGTGTAAAAGAGTGTACAGAGAGAGGAATACCACAGAAAAGATGGAAGGACTGCTTGAGGGGTATGCGTTGTGAAAGTTGTGAATGTGAAGATATCGGCTGAAAGAAATGTATGAAAGTATAATACATACTGGGCCGATCAAAAATGAATGGGAGAAGGCGAAGTTAGTGATGGTGATAAGATGTTACAAAAATTATTATTGTTTTTGCATTTAATTGCTCAATAGGAGCGGACCGGGCCCAACTGTGGGGCAGATAGACGTAGCGCCCACGGTGGCATGGCTGCTGCGCGCGCCGCCGCCCGGGGACAGCACTGGCAGGATGCTCCCAGCCTTAATGCCGTTCGACACTCGACAGCATCTCTACCTGCTTCACACCCTTACCAGGCACAACGCGAAGCAGGGAGTACCCACGGACACCGGTAATGCTTTGTATTTATTGGCAATTGGCTAACACTTGACTCTATTATAACGAGATGTTAAGTGACAGTGAGTACGTAGATGGAAATTCGTGCTCACCCCGAATATATAATATGTAAATTGGAGATTAGATTAAAATTATATTAGTCACTATTACTTATATTGACGACTATTATAGCTTCATTGGACTCAGGGATGTGTATCCGCGCGATAGACTCTCGTAGGTCTGAGGTCCAGTAATCCATTCACGTAGCTGGGATTTATACACTTGGGCGCGGTGAGCAATGAATGGAAAGAATTAAAGAATGAATGATAGATGAAAGAATGAAGAATTGTAACAACTAATACTGTACCTGTGATAAAGATATTTGTGTATCTGTGTGTGAATACATATGTATGTAATATGTATTGTTACAGAGTTCTATAAGCAATATCAAAGGGCTGAGAAGCAATTCGCGCAGTTCTTATCTACAGGCCAGATGAGCGCCGCCAAAATCGCAACGGAGTTCTACGAAGAGTCCTTGGAAGCCATGACCAAATACCTCACCCAGGCTACCGCCGATTTTGATCTCTTCGCTACAATTTTTGCGACATTGCTGCTTTATTGTGTAAGTCAATTATTTTATAATTATGTTAACACTCATCATGTTGAGAATTATTATTAATCTCTATCATCCATTTATTGCTCACAGTTTTGTATTACCTCTAAAAATTAAGATCTTACTATATTTTTTTATTAGTTTTAAATATACACTGCACATCCTACCTAATCTACTTCATGTACTCTTCCACTATAAGTATTTTAATATCATACTTACAACAAGGTGTTGATGGATATCGTTATTGTTAAATGTCAGTAAATTTGTCGATATATGACAATGTAACCACCGATGTAAATTCTATTTTTTTTTAAGTACTGTTGCCCCATTATTGTTTGGCGATTTAACTTCTTAAATAGTCTCTAACAATAACATAATCGAGCAATTTCAGTGTGGGACTTATACGTAATAGTAAAAAATTTATTCTTACCAGCATTTTTTTTAAAATGTATATGAAAGTCTTTCAAAATATAAACAATGGAAACATTAACACTATATCATCAAATAAATCATTTGGGGGTTATAGTGCTCGCAATTTCAAAAAAAAAACCAACCAAAATTGCACAAAGCACGAACGTAATGTGCACGATTGTGATAAGTGGCCAAAATGATATTCGCGCATATATGCGCTCCGGTCACAGAGACAGAGCAAATTGCGCCCGTGTGTGCGCTTACGACGCCAATGAGTTAATAGAAATAAAAGAACGACAACCATTTGTTTCCAGATAGCCGTTGCGCTTGTGTGTATAACACTGTACTCGTTGCAAGCGGACCCAAGGCAACCTGGCATCCACAGCCACATCCACCGCCCATCTCTCGTCAGTACGCTCGTCGCGTTTGCGGTAATGCTGTGCATCTTCAGCACAATTCTCGTAATCTCCTGCTTCATCACGGAGACGAAGAGCGCCTTCTGCTCATTCAACCCGCTCTGGACCGTTACATTACTTGCCACCGCTACGACTCTAACCTTCGTCTTTTTCATCATCAAAGTAGGCGTGACCGCTGCTAAAGATACGTCCGCGTTTAGAGAGCTGAACGCTATCGACTACGTATTGATCATTGGCACGTTATTCCACTCGTGGTCCTTCTTCGGGACCAGTTTCATAGAGGAGGAGCACATGACGTGGTACTTCCTGTGGCACACGCTAATGATGCTGGTGCTGGCGCGCGCGACCTTTGTCGCCGTTTCCTACTTGAGCAAAAGCCTGTCCGGCGCCACCGAGGTGCAGGAGAAGCTGGAACTGCAGCAGCGGATGGTCACCGTCGGCGTAAGCGTCCTACCAAAATGGGTGCTGTTGATAGCACTGCATAGGTAAATACATAGAATATAGTATCCTCAGATCAATTTCTAACTCATGTCATCTCCTTAAACTATATAAAAACTATATTTCTCTTCATTTTCTAAAACTTTTATACTTTCTTCAGTAAATATAACATCTAACTGACAAATATTTATATAAAATTTGTATAATATTTAAAATTTTACGGTATATTCACTAACCGTTATTAATCGATCGACAATACATGCAAATTGTTAATCCCTGTGAGTTTAGATACTATGCACCAGGTTTAATTATTTCTCGCTTATTTTAAGGTACCTCCGAACAATTAATCAAACGGGCGATAGATGGCTGTTCCTACCAGATACTGCTGACTGGTTGAACGCGCCGGAGAATACTTTGTATTTACAAGGGCATCTAGTAATAGGTAGTACTTGGAATATATATGCAACTATTTTAATGTAAAAAATATATTTATATCTTAATGTAACTTGGAAAATGTAACTTTTCTAATGTTAAGCAGTTTATATTGTTTTATTACAATCATAACTTCGAAGGATTTATAATGTATAGGTAATATAAATAGTTTAATTAATAATAATAATTTAATGAAAAATAGTAAAAAGAAACCATTAAATTTTTACTGAGTCTACCATTTTAATTATATGTAACGTTAAAATATATTTCATTAACACATCTCCCGCAATAAAACTAACACAATTTTCTTCTCGCAGGAACACTGCTGACACTTAAAATGTGCCTGCGGAACGTAAAATACATGAACAACTACATGGGGATACACACCGCGATTACATTAATAGCCACAGGCTGCATACTTTGCTACAGGGTCGGTTCCGGCGCTTTAGACACACCATTCTCCGACATTAAAAACTGGGACGTAGCCGTAATAGTCGATGTGTTTTGGGCAGTGCTGATAACTCAGTTCGGTTTCGAGATATTAACGTACGTTGGCGTCTTCAATACGTGCGGATGCAAACCCGGCGGAAACAAGAATTTCGAATACACGAAACCCAAGGCTAAGTCGGAGGATTATTCTTACGACCCTATGGAAGAGCCCTGGAACGTCGACTCCGTCAAACACAGTCTATCTCGCTCCCTCTCACACATAATGTTAAACGACTTGTTGCTGATAGTGACGCTGCTCATGAGGCCGCACAACGTTATAATGGTGCCGAGCGTAATCATCACCTGCGAACTGACCTCCCAGTGTCTGGACCACAGGTTACTGGACGGGAGAGGAGGGAAAGGAAAGGAAATAGCGGATTTGATCAGCCATTCGCTCGTGCATATCTGGATTGGGATGGTGTTTTTCTTTTATCAAGTAATAACCTTTAGTTTACATTTAAAGTATATTTTCAAACTAATTTCTGTCTGTTGGTAGTGAAATCACTGGGAAGGGAACAATTTTGTATTGTTTTAACCTTTTTTTTTTTGTTTGCGCGGGGTAAAATGCATTGTTGCACCATACCCCCCCCCCCCCGGGGGGGGGGGGGGGGTGGGGGGG
>DWQX01003006.1:0-19431 GCA_018245475.1 Pharmacophagus antenor
TTTCTGAGGATACTAATAAAACAATTACCTGACAATTTAGGTGACACGATTTGCACCAAAGATTAAAAATAAATTTTCGGGTAATACTTTTTTATGTTAATTAAGTATTAAAATAGGTTTTAACATAATTTTTATAACAACTTATAGAGTTGTAATGCGAAGAATAGTACGACTAATTGAAGCCGCTGCTTTGCTTTGTTTTTTAATTCGTTTTTCAAGATGGCTGCCTCATTTGCGGTGTATTGTTGCGCAGGAACTTGGTCTTAAATTTTTTGACTTATGAACGAAGCGGCCATCATATTTTTATACTTATGAAACAAAAAAGCTTAAAATTCATAAATTTATTTTTTTTGGCTCTTATTAAAATTAAGAAAAATAATAGCATTTGTCTTAATTATGTATAAAGTTTGATTTGATCCCCAAAATACTGTTATTTTTTGTTTAATTACTTATCCTCTTATATTTTCTTTATCAGTTTGCAATTTACAGTGCACCTATTTCTTAGGTAAACAATAAATACAAAAAAAAATATGTACTTAATACTTATTTTTACATAATACAATTTGAATATGAAACTTATGAAAAAGTAATAATATTAGCTAATCCTGACAACATGATTTTTAGTAATACTACAATGTCGGCAAGAGTGAGTAATCATTTTTTATTGAAAATAAGTATAGAAGGAAAATTTGTCTAAGAATGGACATAAATATATGAATAAGAGAGATTTATTTCAATAATGAGCAACTGTTAGAATAACGTACCTACATTTTAAATTCCTTAAAACTTTTTATTTTATAAATCGATTGAATAGAAAATTGGTACACATATAGATGGGAGACAAATCTTAATAATAAATAAATAACCTACCACGACCCCAGAAGCGGGTGCGCGACGACTGGTTAGTAATAATGTGAACTCTAATCATATATTTTGTATCTTGTAATAACACAGATTCGATTACTTTTTGTACTGCACTGATATTATATATAATATTATTATCAAGAAACGAGATCTGACCGTTTGACTCGCGTGACGATGTTCATACACGCGTGTTTGCTTAGGACCACGTCCCCTCGTAATTATGATATTGTTACCCCACCGGTAGGTTGATATGCGGGCGCGCATAGAATGCTTCCCACTTCGACTCGTTTACCTTACTCGACCGTATAAGTTTTTTGGTGTAAACCGTATAGACTTCAATAAAGCCAGGTGGAGGTGACGCATATTAATGATCACTAATGATTTATGATTGATAAACGTTTAACTACTCACAAATGGATAGTTCACTAGTTTTAACACCAATGCATATATTTTTCTTTCTTCATAAATTATTTCATCTTTCCATCAGAATCCAACAGAAATATTCATAACAAATAGAAACAAAATTCTGTCAATTTTAAATAAAGTAATTAAATCATTTTTCGGTAGTAGTGAAATCGCAAAATAAAAACAGATGTTTGTAGAGCATAAAGAGGAGTACTTAATTTTAACATTAGCTTATTCGTGCTAAATTAACCAGAACTGGCTCTAATACAAAATTAACAAAGTATTGAAGTAAGTTATCGATTTACAGTATAAATAAATTAGGAAAATAGATAATATGTATATTTCATTTTTCAAACAAAATTTGCACATTTTAATAATTGTGCATATTCAAGCTTTCGAGATTTTAGCTACTTGTATTTATAAGATTAAGATACTAAGAAATTTGTCTAAGGTTTAAGAATGATGGTAACACAAGTAAAAGCAATCCAAATCAATACTAAGAATATCATAATTACGCGGGAAAAAAAAAAGACGCGGTAATTTTCCCAAAATGGCCGCACAAAAAAGACATTTCTCCATAACGCTATAATATTGTGCTTAAAATACAATTTCCTACATACAATTAAATTTGTATCTTGGTGTACTAATTGTAAGGTTTACTTTCGATCTTATAAATTAATTTGGTATCCACAAAATGTCACAGAGGCCCGCAATTAAAAAAATTATAAGTAAAAAGTGAAAATTAAAAGAAAGACGCGGACGAATGCACAAAATGCTTTTGAGTTGTATTAAGGCGTGTTTAACATGTGTCGCATTGCGTGATTAAGCACACACACACACTTTGTAATGTTAATTACACATGTGTATGTGTTTTTGAAGATACAGATTAAAAATGCTCAGACATCTAACGATCGTCAATAGCTTTTAAAGATTTTTATAAATTTTCTAACTTCTCTATTGTTGTTTTATGCTACAAATTCTATTTGTAAATAATAAATAATAATTTGATATTAAATTAAAAGAATTAATGCAAAACATATTCTGCATAATATATAAAAGTAATATTGTCATTATTACCGTGACCTAAACTGAAGCAAGAGAACTTTATTTTATTAAAAAATAAAAACATTTCTGAACTTGATAAGGATATAAATGTAAAGTTTAAAAAAACGTACAGTTTACGCCGAAGAAATGTTTAATTTATTTACACAGCTTATATATACATAAATGGCCAAGTGCCCGTCGGACTCGCCTCGCGAAGGGTTCCGTACGATAAACGCCTATAAAATAACGTTTTTTGAGAGTATTATTCTATTTTTGTTGTTGCTGTAGTGACAATAGATATACACAATCTGTGAAAAATTCAGTTTTCTTCCTATTACAATTTATTAGTTAGAAGCCGCTGACAGACGGATGGAAGGCGAAGTCTCAATAATAGGGTTCCGATAATCAGCTTTGGGTACGGAACCCTAAAAAGTAATTAAAAAATATATGTTTTCCTCTTCCCTACCTTCCATTCAAAGCCATTGATATGATTTGAAGATTGCAGTGCATAAATAATCACAAATAGTTAATTGTATTTAATAAGTTATCTATTACGTCTGATTATGAATGTTTACTCTTTGACATACACAAGCGGACATAGCGCGCGCGCACGGCTTCGTCCGCCTGTGACACTCGCCGACTGAATGCTCTGGTATGTTGGCTAATAATAATACGTATATCTGTTCCACCTTCGGCTTCTCTCATCAAATTTCGCAATTTAATTGTTAGACTAATCGTTTTCAGAAATACACTTTTAAATCGATATCTATTTCTGCAGTGCGCTATTGAGAGAATCATTAAAATGTAATTACTTATAATTTAACAATTATTCTATGTAATCGTTTAGTATTATCGTGAAGTACCATTTTTTATTCGGTAATCGCCTAGCTTGATGTCAATTTTGCAAGATGTCAAGTGATGAGCACGATAATGGTGAAGTTTATGACTGTCTCCGTGGCGCAGTGGTTTACCGCATACCATGTATCACGGAGGTTTCAAGTTCGATTCCGCAGCCGCGTAACTAACTACCACCCTTAATCAGCCTTTCCCCATAATAGCGTTGCGTTGTGTCCCGAGACTCATACATGTGAGAGACAGAGCATTTTCGGCGAGCACGCTTCGCGATGCATAGCTTGTTCGTATAAAGATCCATTATCGCTTTCATTCGGAATCATAGAAACGCTTTTACCAGGACAGCGTTGAACTTTCTGCTTTTATTTACGCATCATAATTATAGTAATATAGTTGCTGAATTAAGCTAGTGATAGGTACGATTCAACCGAAATTAAAAAGCGAAAATTAGAACCTTTATATTGTTAATATCACTATTTTATGTTATTTAATTTGTATAAAAAATAAAATTAATTGACAACAAACAGTTGAGTCGAAAATGGCCTGCGGGGAATCTAACGAGCAATCATAAAAGTTGACACAGCGGCCTCGAAGTCGTTACTTACAGGTATTACGTAGTTCTGTCAAGTATGCGAGTGTAAATAGTAAATGTTGTAAAGCGGTGGGGCTATTGATGTGGTGCGTGATAATTTGTTTAAAGTTTCCAATTAAATTTTAAACTTATTTATTTATTGACTTATATATCGATTAAGAAAATCACCAGCGTTAAATACAATAATATGCAAAAACTATTATTATATCATATGGCTAATGTACTGACTAAATCGTAAGTGTAACATACTTTATTTGATTAGATCTTCAAAGACACTTACGAATGGTGAAATTATTGTATTGTTGGATCCGAAAATGTGGACACTCTTTTAATCACGTTTCAGAATTATTCATTTTATAGAATTGAAGCTAAATTTATCTCCATGAATTATTATTATGAAAACTCGCCATATTGAGAAACTAGGTGCAGAAAGAATAAGATGGCAAGATGTTTATTTTTCAATTTATACTAAGTTAAGAATGTTTCGGATGTTTGAATTTATTAGCTTATAACTTAGTTGCTGGCGCTAATATTATACATTATTTATATACTTTGTAAGACTAAATTTACAGATTGGGTTGCATTTATTTACAAAAAAAATATACTTTATAAAATACGTCAATCTAGTTTTATTAAATTTGTAATATTCGCGTAAATATAATAGAAATCATTATTTAAACATTTGCTGCAATGATATCGGAAGTATTAATGGAATGATTTAATATTTTTTTTAAATAATATAATTTACAAATTCGTTTTTTCATGCGAGTGCTCAAATTCATACACAAGTACTTCAATTTTTTTTTAAAAAGCTTAGGAAGGAACAAATCTTTGAAATATACAGGATATATAAAAAAAACTCCGCTTAAAATTTTCTGCATTTCTTATGAAGACTTACCAAAATTAGGTCTTACACATATTGAAAAGTACTGGGTTTTATTAATAAACTTTAGCACATTTTTTTTTATCTTAGTATTAGGAAACTTAACAACTCTTTTCTATATTAATAAACTTTCTCTTTCTCTTCGTATATTTCATACAAAATATAAAGAGAATAATAAACACTATAAGTTAAATTTTGATATATTATAATGAATAAGAACTATTCGAACCAAATTAATTTCTCAATCAATAATAACAAGGAATTATTTCGCTTATTTCTTTTATAGTGCCCTCGGGATATTTCTTCAGATGAGGCCTTTCGGCTCTTTTAGTTTTAGAGATTGCTCAACATTAACCTATCATAATCACTTCCTCGTAACTTAACGGGATAATGATAAAAAGTCTATTTGTCTTCATTCCCTCAGGCAGCGCTTACTGTTCTTGCGAGTAAATTAAGTTGAAATATATCTTTATTCAAAAAAGTTGTTGACATCATTATAGGAATATGTAAATATATATGTATTATTACATTATTTACCTATGTATACTAGTGTAGTGTATTACTTTAAATCTCATTTTAAGAGTAAATTAAACTTTAATATTTTGAAATTAACTACGAATACCTCATATTTCTATCGGGTATAAGCTAACAATTGATCTCGATTTCACCTCATGTTTAGTAACAATTAGGCCGTAGGTGGTGAAACGTACAATATTTGACAAACATTTACCTTATAATACATATGTGTTACACCATAACAGTACTTTTAACTTTGTGCTGTTTCAATGTCAAACTAAAATTTTGTAAATAATAAACATTAAAAAAACATTAAATTTTATTCCATCATTAACCTTAGAAGACATGGTTATCTACAAGCACCCTTATAAATACATGACCATTTCGCAAATAGCGCCTCCTTTGTCTATTACTCCCTAAGTGGCGACCGCAGCGTCCTGTCGTAATGATATACAATGTGTGAAAAAGCGAAGTCACAGGTCGCTCACACCAGCTGTGACACTAAGCTACACTTAATTATTTACCGATTAATATAAAATGTTTATCTGTTTCTAATTTGAAGCTACTCTCGTCGTATCGGTTAAGTTTAATTGGTCATCACATCGGAAATGTGAAATTTGCATCATGTGTTATATGTGTGATAAAACAATAGACAACACTTATTATTCTTCTCACATCTACTAAGTATTTTTAACATTAACTGATTTTCTAGATAGAAGAGGACCAAATTTTAAACCATCTTGCTAGTAAATTCGAGGAGTAACGGTTTAGATATTATCTTAGTATTGAACTAAGTAAACCCATATGTTAAGCATTATTACAGCACTGGTATTCATGCCAAATGTTCTATAGTGATGAATGTCATTGTTTTTATCGGAATAAGAAGGATTTTATTTCCTTTTGGTTGTTGCCGCATATTCATTTAGCTTTAATGAGATGCATTTATTCAAAACGAATCGCCTACGCAAACATAGCCTATACAAACAGAGACAATGAATATTTGACAAGGTTTTTTTTATAATTACTAAGAAGTGTTAGCATTTTTTCTGTTGTCTATAGTTATAAAGGTGAATTTAAAAAGGTAACAAATGAGATTACGGCCGCAATAAAAGAAAAAAAAAAGCGGACCACCCGAGATATGTGAAGAGTGATACAGGTGATATTTTTTTTTAAGTAATAAATTTCCAACATGTTTCGAATATTTGTAAGTCATGAATAATCATTTATTAATCTGTATTAATTGTATTGTGTTTTTCGTGTGCAATATTCTTCGATGGAGTTTTGAGATCGAAATATATTATAATATTATTATATGCGTTATGAAAACGTAAAGATTAATAAGTATATTTTTAAGTGAATAACTTAAGGTTCTCACCGCTCTGATTATAACGTACTTATAATATATTTTGTAAAAAAAATATTGACAACTTCACTTCGCTTGAATAGAGAATGGAATTTATAATACAAAAAAAAGAACAAGACTCGGGAATATTTCA
Organism: Pharmacophagus antenor; assembly: GCA_018245475.1. Classification (NCBI taxonomy): domain Eukaryota; kingdom Metazoa; phylum Arthropoda; class Insecta; order Lepidoptera; family Papilionidae; genus Pharmacophagus; species Pharmacophagus antenor. The sequence continues at coordinate 6,653 of DWQX01003006.1, forward strand.
TATTCGTACCTAAAGATAAATAATGAAACGTAACTATTATATTGTAAAACTTGAAAGGAAATTTCTTTACAAAACAGCATCACTTTCATATGGCATGAATGCTTGTGGAAGATTTTCAACGCGATACATCACCCTGTACACAGGGTTGGGGGTGTTTACACTGGGGCCGCGCGACGTGCGACATTCGTCGGTAAACATCCAGTGTACACGTCCACGAAATCACACGGCCTCTAATTTTTATTAAAAACAAAACAAGGTTTGATATTTATGCGGTCACTGCACTTATGACATAACTAAGCTAGATCCCAAGGGTGTAAATATTTCTTTTTTTTTATCTGTACCGGTATAACACTTCTGTTTCACATAATGATCAGTAATAATGAGGCCGTACATGGTGAGGCTTTCTCGCACAGAGTACTCTCGCTCATGAATAACTGCCGTAAAGCAGCAGTGCTCTTCCGGGTCGGGTTCATGTCGACGGATGGTAGACAGCCAGACGGGTTCGAGAAAACCCTACCACCATCCTGGCTCCAATACTCATACTGATACATGTGACACGAACTCGGGACTTTTGTGTTACACGTTAAGCGGTAAATCACTGCACCACGCAAACTGTCAAAATATTATATAAATATAACATTCCAGAGGGTTAAACATTTATTTAAGAAAATTAAGTTTACGGACATAAATACATATACATCACAATAGTATATTTTTTGACGTTGTAAATGGATTGAATTATATAAGACAAAGAATTTATATTTTTTACTTTATAACAATATAAAAAGGCAGCGTAGAGAACGCTGAAGCCCTAGAAACACTTAGACCGCAAAAAACTTAATCTGGTGTGGATTGATGTTAATGGATATACTCGTTCTAAACTGATGTAAACAAACTATATCGTTCCCAAGGTTCAAATATAATACATTTGGTATGAGCAAATCCTTTGGATTATTGTAACATAGTTATATGTATAGTTTACCTTCAAAAAGTGCTATTTGATTACATATTAAATTTTGATTATAAAAGAATTTTGACTGAATTTTTTAATGTATTATTTTCGTCACACTTTGATAAACGTGGACAGATTTAGCGTCTATGAAACATTTAGTTTCAGAGAGCTTTAAACAGTGACATATGTTTCTTAGCGGATCTGATATTTTTCTTGTTTTTTAATATTACTCGTTTAAAGGCATTTGCGTAGAATACGCACTGCACCCGTAACATTCCTCAATCTGTTAATATAAACTAAATGCTAATTTCTACTTACGTACTAGATTCGCCATAAATCTAATAAAATTCTTTACTTCTTTGCTTGCTGGATGCGGCATAAAATTTCGCTACACATAGTTTCTAATTGGTTGAGCCATTCTGATACTCTATAATTTGATACAAATTGTTAAAATGTAGGAACGTATTTATTTATTTATTACAAGTATCCTTCAGATACGGCAGTCTGTTAAGCTTATCATATTGAAATTTTAGTTTTCATTTATAATAGAAGAAGGATATAAGATTCAAAGTTATTAATTGTAATACAAAAACGTTTATTGATTATTGCTTGGCGGCAGATATAGACGGAGCTGCTGCGTTATACTACATGGGAGAGCTATAAAAGTAATTGTAAATTTATAGTTTTGTTTCTATCGAGAAGGAAGAAATAAAAATGAGTTAAATAATATAGAAATAAACAAAACTAACATAGAGCTACAGTAGCTGTGACGCAGAACTACTCTATTTATTATTATTGCAAAGGATAAGGGGAGACGTTAATTCTCGTTGCCTAAATTCCTCACCTATAATCTTTATTTTTATAAAAAGTACATAAGGATTACAAAATACTTTTCAACATCGCACCCATCTCTCGAATGCTTAATATATTTAGGGCAAATCCGTCAGATTTGACGCGCCTTTTGCCCTCGAATTTCGAAATACCGAGCAAGCTGCTCCGCGACAATGGAATTGATTTTGTTAAGAACTTTCTTCAGATTTTGAAGGTTTCAACTATTGTTTGAGCCCGGCTGTTTAAAGCCAATCACACATTAATGCTATGAGATTTTCATTATACTTTAATAACACAATAAATTATTTAAAATAAGCTTTGTTATGCATAATGAAAATGAAAGAAAAAAGAGATGAAATTTAGTCTAAAATTTGATTCGAGAAATGCTATTAAATTTTTTTTTAATTTGTGTGCAATCCCTATACGTTTATATAGAATTTTCTTTAAATATCGAATTTAAAATAAAAAAAATATTTTCGGTAGGCATTTCATTTCGATATATTTCACAAAATTTGATTAACTTGCGCTAAATATTATTTTAAATTATGTGTTATTATAGAAAAGTTAAACATGAACTCGGCTACTCGGCTACAGAATTATTTTCTAACAGACTAAGCATTTGTCACAAGCAATTTCAATGGAGTTTCGTCGGGCACGGTTCCATTGTCAGTGCTAATCCACAGAGAAAAGTTTTTTTTTTAGTTATTGGAGTAAAAGGTGCGGTACAGAATTCGTTTTCATTTGTTACCGTAACAAAATACCATCGGATTCCCATACAATGAATTAGTTTTTGCGTAGCGTAATAATTGAATTTTGTTGAAAAAAGAAATCAAGATTTATGGTTTACAATTGTAAATTAAACGAAGAAAATACGAAATCACGGAAAAGGTGTTTTTAGACTATTTTTGCATTTATCTATCAATACATATCTTTTATAAACAAAAAAATTAAGTTATGATGTCATAAAATGAGGTAAATTTTGGGGCACGAAAAATAATGGATATTTTTAATAATGCATATTTTTCAAATAAGAAAGATTATAACGATCCGGACATTTACCATCGTTAGACAGACGAGAGATACTCCTCTAGTATCTTTTTAAATAAAAATCTTCAACTATAAATTATAAATAAATTATCAATTATAAACAGAATTTAATTTTTTTCCTAATGTATAGTTTGTTATGAAATTATTTACTGTGGACAATTTGTCGATTTGTATTAATTATTTTATTTATTTTACGTTGGCAGACATTGGTGTAATTAAAAAAAATTGCAACGGCGACCGCTTTGGCACATTCTAGACGCCAACAATATCCCCGTACCTAAACAAGATTACGATTCATTACTCGGAACGCACATTACTTCGTTATTTTTATACAGCACAAGAACAATATTGGACGGCCCCTTTAGTGGTAAATTATTAATACGTTTTTTTTCCCCGCTGTAATTGCAGTGAGTACAGTTTAAACAGAAATTCGCGCGTTGAATCAACTGGTTACGAATCATTAAAATGAGACCGCATTTGTGCGCTTCAAGGTTCGCGTCATTATTTTAATTACGGCGAAATTATTTTAATTAACCAATAGGAAATATTTTCCAATGTTAATATGGATTATGCCTAGTTAATTTTTAAGGGCTTTTATGAACTAGGGCTATTTGCTTGATTTTGTTTATCTTTTTATTTACGATTATTATCTTTTTCTGTAAAATTATTACTACATTTAATAAAAAACAGGATTGTTGATAATGTGGTGTAACATAAACATTAATAATTTTCTTTGTTTTTACTGATTATGATCATAGCAAACGTTATTAATTTACTGCGTGTATATTAATAATAAAACCTGTTTACCTCACAATTAATTTATTGACTCGATGGTCTAATGGTAATAACCATGCCTCTTACACCAGGGGCCGCAGAACCGATTCAGGACAATCATTCATCTCATTCAAATGTGTTTGTTCTGTCTGGTTGTTAACATATATTAAAGTATTTATTTAAACATGTGTTTATATCAGTCTCTCACAACCCATATCTCAAGTTTTCTTTAGCTATCTATTTAAGGAATTAGAGTAGTGTGGGTAAAACATGTATCAGATTAAAAATATTTATGAAACCTCCGTCAAAAGCAGTTGTAAATCGACCATTCATTCGATGTTGCCCGTTCTGTAGTCATATAAATTATTACATAAGTTAAATAATACAACTAACACAAATCTAGAAGCAATAAAAACCTACACCGCTATGGTTTTGTACAGGTACGCACATTCCTTTCGCTCCAGTTTGTTACCGGCCCTATTCACGTCTAAGTAAGACCGTATATATCTCGTTATAACTAGTTTATGGCGTCCGTAAATATTGTGAGAAGGCGTATTTTACAACGAGACACTCAATAATTCAACGGGCCTAATAAAAGATGAGCATTCATAATTGCAAAAAGTCCGATTGGCTAAACACTTGTTTAGCATCGTTAAAGGTATTCCATGTAAATTTTTCAATAATTGCCATATTTAACTGGTTATTATTTTTGATAGCTTTTGGATATTATCCGCGGGGAATAGTCTCTAGTGTTTTCAGTCTACTACTCCCATTACAACATTGAAATTTTATACAAACCATAACATCTTTCTTTGTTTGAAATATTTTATTAATAAAAATTGTAGATAAACATATAGAACTATGCATTAAGATTAAACCACTATTCATGTCTAAGTTAATTGACTAAAAATCCTTTTGGTTATTATAAAATGATTATAATCATTTAACGTTCGGGACGGCCGGTAGTGACGACGTGAACTACAACACGACAATTTCGTGACGTATCAATCGCGACTTGATTTTGTATAGTTTTTAATTGCCTCACCTTTGTTGCCTACCACAAATGTAATTCAAGAAAGTTCCTTCGTTTATTCAGCTGTCAAACTGAACATATAACGTCGGTAAATTTCGTGAACGTTTGAGTAGGTAATAAAAAAAATTTGAAAGGAAACTTAAGACGTTTTAGTTAATAGTTTTTGTCTTTTTTAGTATAAATACCTTTTTAAATGTCTACTTTCTCACAATATTTCATCTGAAAGTTATGAAATTTGCAGTGAAAGCAAAAAAACTAAAATCTATTTATCAACTAGATTTGTGTTCTTTTAAAAGACGAAAGGTCGATATTATGTTTAGGCGCATACATTTCACTTTAATTTTACTCAAGTCACACACATCAAGTGACACCTTCATGAAATTCGATGTTATAATATATTCCTAATATAATATGTTATAATATAATATATAGTCCTTTAAATTACAATAATTTATCGAATTATTTTAATTTTCCCAAATAGTACAGATCTCATGCATTATTATTTTAAGATAAAATAAAAATGTTAAATATAGCAGAGTCGTACATAAATGTACGAAAGACGTTGCCTTTATGTTAATCCTGTAAAAATTACGTTATAAAAAATGTACACTAAAGAAAAAATTTAAATATCTTTACATTCTTTAACAACTATGCAATACAACAGTAAGAAAATGTTTGAATTGTGTATGTATAGGTGTTGATTTATTTTGCCAAAATCTCTCATTCATTCAATAAAATATTCCCACTTAAACTAATCGAGGTTATGATTTTGACAACACTTCAAATCAAACCCGGTCCTGTATGGTTCTTGGCAAATATGTAAAAAAAATATAATTCAAAACCCTTTTTATTCTGTACACATGCTAAATGGTCCAACGTAAATTGAACCTTAAACTTACTAGTTTAGGCTTTAATAAAGTAATTGAAAAATCATGCTTATTATTAAGAAGCAACCCTCTTTCGGCGCTATAAAGCGGTTAAAATAAAACCTTAAATTGTTTCCCAAAGTTTATCTTTTAAAATACTTTAATCTACTGTATTGGAGTGAAATTTTTATTTCAAAAAATATGTAACCAATCACTTAAGCCGTGGACAACGATTCGAAAAATGTTAGTGACACACTTTTTATTTTGTTTTTCCTATCATCATCATTATAAAGAGAGAATCAAGTTTGAGAAGCACTGTTTGCGTACATTCACCAATGCTTATTGACAAAAAAAAGAAAGATTAAAAAAAGAACGCATGTGACTGGCCTTAACTAACCGAATTCAAACTCTATTGTCGAAGATCGAATAGAAAAAAAAGGTATTCTTCATTTGAAAAGAGCTTCGTCACTGGTAATGCGGCCTAATAAAGGGTTATTCTCGAATAGCGTTTACGCAGGTCAAAATGTTGGAATTTTATCACGTGATGGTAATAATAAAAAAAAAAATCTTTTTAATAATAACTGTGTCATATACTATAATATTAAATCATATTATTTATTTATAAGATATCACTCAAGTAACTTTAGAGGCGGGTTGTTTGTATTGTTTATTTTTTTATAATCATACAAAAGCTTCTGCAGGGCAGTCTATTTAGCAGGATGATTATACGATCGGCATAATATGGGAGGGTTTACTGTTACGCCCCCGGCACACCCATGTCGAATGTATCGAATTAACTTAATATGGAGGCCGATGTTCCATTTCCGTTATTTTGTTTGCCACAAAAGACGAGGAAATTACGTCAAGGATCGCCAAACTCATTTGAAAGGATCCAGTTTTTTAAAAGCCATCACTTAAAGATTATTATTGCTCGCGCCCCACAAAAACTTTGTACGATTTTAAAATGTTTGACATTCGTGCGAGTGTAACGCGTTCAGCGGCGTGATATTTCGTTAGGAAATGTTACAAAAAAAACTATGTGTAAATAAGAAATACGCTCGCTAAGGAGATTCTTTAGCGATTTTATACGGCTTGTTATGAAAAGTGTGTGGGTTTTTTTTTACTGTGAACGAGGGATTACCAACATTTGAATGAACTTAGGTCCTTCGATTAAAGTCGATGTGTTTTTTTCATTCATGAAAAGGTATATATATAAATTCTCTTTGAGTAAAGTAGATTGAAAAATGGACATTATTTTAATTAAAATTTCAATGTTATATAATGCATTTTTCTACTTCTTAACGTAGCAGTTAGGAACAATTATTTTACTTAATAGAAGAAATAAGAACATTATAAAGCTAACAATTCACACGGTTTACGTTTATAAAGTTGTGAAACGTTTATATTGGTAGCTAATTTAATTTCAAAATATAAATATAATCCCTTTTGAAATAGTCGCGATTGTAGTATCTTGTCTTATTTTTTAAAAAGCTGGTTTTCCGTGTAGCTATCGACTGTATGATCCAAAATAAGGACGTCCGAAATAATATTTAGAAACATTAAAACAATTTTGATTTGAGGTTCGCATCGTATATTAGAACCTGATTTTTTTCTTTGGCTCATATGCATATGTACGTTTGTGTAAAACTTTGTACAGAATGGTAAAAGTACATTAATTTGGTGCGCCCGCTGGGTCTCAGCTCCGTTCAAGTGATTTCTGTTATTCCTATAACTCCGGCTAATTAATCAATATAAATAATCGATGTTTGTGAGAATCCAACATGTACGAGGACAGTTTGAATTTGGTACTTGTTTTTTTTTTTCAATAACAGTCATACAGACATTAAAATTTTTCCGATTTAATTCTTATATTAGAGAAATGTTAAAAACTGAGCATGCTTTTTGAATAAAGTACGTAGAGGAAATAAGCGTTATATCTTGTGTTATGGAAAATATAGCATATATCACTGATATGTAAGAGTCCTGTTATTTTGAATAGATGACTATATATTTACATCATTCCACAAAGGACTAGGAGGAGCTCTTAGTAAAAATTTTTTTTCGAACTCTTAACAATTCTTTAAAAAATCATAAAAGAATTAGTATTTGCACAATATAAGTTACTTTTGATTTTTAGCAGCATTATTTTAGAGGGCATTATGTTTAATTTTTTTTAGATTTATTGGAGCAATGCTTAAAAATAATTAATGATTTGCTATAAGTTTACATAATTCTGATAAATCTTAAGTTGTAAATAAGTACCTAGTTAGTGTAAAACTCATTGAATCCTTTTAGGACTTATGTTTTAAATGACATTGAAATGTTTAACAAATGTCTCAAGTAACTACTAAGGGATTTTTTAAACATTTAAATTTTTCATTATGAATTAGTTAATTATGTTGAGAATATTTAAACAGGGTTTATTAATAAAAGTTTCCCATATAATTGTTTAGCCATTTCGAATTTCCTTTTTACTTCTCTTAAAACATGTTTTAACTGTAGGTAAATTGAGTAACTTTTATTTATTTTAAGATATGTAAATTAATTTCTGTTTTATATGTTGTCGCAATGTAATACAATTTATTATAGAAAATGATGAGATCAAGACAAACTTATTTTTATCGATTTTATCGGTAAAGCGTGGCATCAATTTCTTCTAATGTTAAGTGACAATGAGGCCTTAGGTGGTGAAGCGTGTGCGCCTAGAATAAATCTGACTCACATGTATGATTGCCGAAACACAGCAATGCTGTTATTGCGACAGATTCATATTGAGGGTGGTTGTTATCCTGACGGATAGGCCCACTACCCTTGTGGCCCGGGAATTAGAACCGAGACCTCTGCTGTACAAGGCAAGCGGGTAAATCACTGCGCTACGAAGGCAGTCGAAACTGATATTAATGTATGTGTTAATAAATAACTAGTATGTCATAATAATAATTTATGAGAAAAAATACATTCTGAACATATGTAATATTCCTTAAAGATATAAACAAAGGAAAACGTCGAATCGAATCCGTGAAACACATTGTGAACATAAAAGCTTTCCCATAAAAATAATAATAACCAAGGGCGTTGTTTATGTTGCCCGATAAAAAGTCTGTTTTAGCGATCGATCGTAAAAAGGTATGAAGCAAAAAAAAAGTAAATAAAATATCAAGACGTCTCGGGTCGCACGCCACTGCTGTCAAGTTATTGAAGCGTATACAATTATTTTCAAAAATGGCGTCCCTTGCGACGATGGCGGACATCGTTAGCGTGAGTAAATATGGATATGCTTTTTAGGCTGCTCCATAACTTTATGATTTTCATTAATTAACTCTTATCGATATATTTATATTTAACTTCGGGCGAAGGGCAACAAATTTTAATTTTAAGAATAATCGATTTTATTTATAATTATTAATGCTGAGCTATCACTTATGTTTGGTCTAAAATGGAGATGGAATTTATTTAAACAAACCGCAATAGGGATAACACTCATCTTCCACAAACTCTAAAACTCTATTTTGTCTAATTAACACTTTCTTTTAAGAATTTATTATTAGTCCATGTTATTAATATCTCTTATGACGAATAGTAACTAACAACTGATTAATTTGTCAATCAATAGATAAATATCTATGTAAAAAATTATCTATATATTTTTATATAAAAGTATTTTTAAAGTTTAAAAATCCAAATTTGCTTAAATCCTTAAATTATGACAATGGTTGTGCATCAGCGGAAACTTTTCGAAAATATTTGCTTATAGTAGCTACAATAGTATTTTTTTTAAACATTCTTACCAAAATTTCATTATTTATAACATTATTGTGACAGGAATGAACTTTTTATTTCCCGTAAAAATTTAATGAATTAACAGAGAACTACTGGAATTGTTTTCTTATTGTAAGACAAAGAGACGTACTAAATTTATTAGTTTTTGTTAGCACAAATTAACCCCGAATGCATTTTATTGCTTTAGTTTTTTTAATTTGTATATATATAATTCAATATGATAAATTTAATGTTATTCAGCATTGACCATGTAATAGAATGAAGAGAAAATAAAAGAAATCAATGAACGTGAAATGAAATACGAAAGAGACTGAAAAACTTATTTGTGCCAAATAAGGTCCGCGATGTTAGGGAATAGAGAAAAAAAATCCGGCATTGACCAATGATGAGGCCTTTTTCACAATCATGAAGTTGTCGATTAAAATAATATTTCTATATTTTTGTACATATCATTGTTATCAATATGTTATATAAATCTTGCATGTAATCTGCTGTTACCGTTTTTTAATCTTAGAACAACCTATTTTCATCGATATCGTGTACATAATTTAAGAAATACATTTACAATTCAGACAATGTTTATGAAGTTTGTAATAATTTAGTTATTAATATGGTGGAAAGCATTGGGGAAGGGTTTTGTCTAGCAGTAGACTGACAAAGGCTGCAAATAATAAATAATTTAGCTTATACAAAATGGCATTTTTTTTTAAATAGTCCCGATTTGCTATTGTAGTCTCGTTTTGGTTCAATCTATTACATCCATCGTATCCATTACATTCTAACGTCATCAGTACACTCCCATACAAACAAATCATATACAAACACAATCGTATTTTACACATGCGTAATAGACACCGCTAAGAGCCATATTTCATCCATCTTAAAGACCCGGAGACTAATATATTTGCAATCTGAATATCAAAATAGATAATTATATTACAGAAAATGTTCGTTGCTTCATTCTTTATAATCTAGCAACTTGTTTAATTTAATTTGCTTAAGTAGTTTCTTGACGCGTTGTGTCCATTGGAAGTTGTGCACTTTTTTTTTTTTTTACTGAACATATTCGAATGTTATGTATTTTTACGACGTCTTACAAATACGAATACAATTCAATATTGTATTTCATTTAATGCTCCATCTATAATAAATTGGAATTATTACGTTTTGATTGTTAAACCAGTTCGGTTTTTATTTTATTGATCTATAAATTATGTTTTATTAGTGTAGCGTAAGGTATCGGTTATACATGAAGCGAGATGTATATTGGCATTTCATCCTGTAGATAGGAGTGGTGTTAACGTTCGGTGAGGATTTTTTATGCTAAAAGGTCAGATAAGTAGTTGTTCTGATGTGGGTTCGCTTCTCGCCTGTAGATATACATCGAGCGACCGCGCACATTTAATAAAACTAAATTTTACTGATTTTATAGCACTTATTTTAACTATTTATAACCTGGAGTATTGAGTGCTTTACAGCACCCAATCATTGGTAAACTGAAGTAACAGAAGTCATTATGTGATAGTTATCACAGAGTACCATAAGAATGTAATTATTTTATTTTAGTCCGATCTAAGTTTATGCTTTATGCAAAAATAACGTTCATCAACTATTGATTACATCAATAATCTTCTAAAAATATGCAAAGTGATATCTAATAATTATGCTCTCATAAAACTATGATACTGCTAAATGTTTGGGTAGCAACACATTGCACTAGATATTTCGATAGATTTGTATGGCGATTTTTGATCTCATCAATTTATTTGTACAACTATGGCATCGCAATATCATTTCACTTGAAGTCTTTGACACTTTGATTTTTACAGTACTAAAAATATTTATTAAACAAATTAGATTTTTTAATAATAGACATTAAATTTTTTACACGCAAAAAGGGTAGAAGTTTCTACATAGTGTTAATATTTATTTGTTTCCAAATTAATAATCAAAAATAATATAGAACACAGATATCTGTGCACAGTTGATGAGATAGCGACCGCTTTACATTGCAATAGAATTATTATACTACTGTTAGAAATTACACAAATATTTGTTACACTTAAACAAAAAAACTGCTTTTGAATTATATTAATATCACTTAATATAAAATAATATCAGGAATATTTTTCACACACAATACTCTGATCCATGGATAGTAGCTAATCAATCACAGACCTGTAAACAAACAAATATTTTTATATAAGCACTTAAATATATTTTAAACACTAGACACAGAACAAACACAAATGTTCATCACACGAATGTGTCCTAAGCGGGCATCAAACTTGCGACAAGTAGTGTAAGATGGTTACTACCATTACATGAAAGGGCCCGGAAACTAAGGAGGGTACAAGAGCCGAGAAGATTAATAATTGATAATAAACTTCATTCTTCTAAGCTTATACCTTGCTATCATAACTTACAAAGATACTTACGCAGAATTCGCGTATCGATAATATAACATATCGTTAAACCAATTGTGTCGAGTCAAAAAGTGGTGATATTAATGGATATACGGAATGTTGTTTTTGCATGTAGCAATAGGGCCGTAAAGAGCGAGTTTTAAGCGGGTTCCCCTCCTCCTTTGACACCTCGTTTACCAAAACATTCGGCCTCCCGCCGCGTGGCCCCGGTGGCCGTCACGGGCCGCCTCAAGCCAACTCCAGCCGGTGAGAATAAGAAAACGATGTATAAATAATTAATAGAATTATGATGAGCTCGGCTCTGTTTTAACAGTTCTATGGTATGGCAATGGTGATGTCGAGTGGAGACAGTGGGAATAGTAAGAGTATACACTACTTAACTCTTAATGATCAAATATCTGTTATTATATTATAACAATATTTCAGACTGTCTCTCTCTTTTATTTTCTTTTTATATTCAATTTCTAATTCAGAATACATTTTATTCAATTAGGTCTTTAAAAGTGCATATAATGGTTAAATCAAGTCTAGCGCCGGTTCCAAGATTTAGACTCTCCAGTGAAGTACCAGGCAAGAAACTCATGTGCACTCTTTTAAATATCGTTAAATTTTAGATTTACACTTATAATTATAGATTTTTGGCTTATAAAGAGCTTTAAAGCTTCTTGTCAAATATTCCTACCACCTTCTCTTATTTCTCGACTTCTTTTCATAGTTTTGCTTAATATAACTTCCTAGTTCTTCCTTTGTCTCCGTCATTATTCCTTCTTACCTGGAATAAATACATTATATTACGTAATATTAACAAAGCATCATACGGTATTGTCTTTTTAAACCTTTTTCTCTTCCGTCATTCATTTTATGTCTTTTTTTTAATATTTACTTATCAGTTTACTGAAACAAAATTATTAGGTAACCAAAATCTGTACATTAATTCAGCTATGCTACTTTAACACTGTATTAATAAATATGACAATATTAATTATATTATTAGTATTAATAAATATGACAATATTAATTAATTAGATCGATGGTTCACCGACGTTCAGCGGTCATTGTGGAGATGTTTG
>DWQX01003007.1:0-19431 GCA_018245475.1 Pharmacophagus antenor
GGCAAGCAAATATTTTGTTTCCTTTCAATAGTTTCAAATAATCTTCAAAGTGAACATTAAGAATTATTGAATAGATAAATGTAAATGTATCTAAAACCTTCGAACAGAATGTCTGGGTTTGTGTTGTCTACGTTGGCTGTATATGATATTTTCAGATGTCACGTTCGTAATCATAGATTGTAGACGGTCTGATAAACAGCCGAACACTTGTGCCAACAAAAATCTAAGCTTGGAAAAAAAAGTAACGGATTTTCAAGAATTGCTTCAAGGACGTTTAAAGATAAGCAAATGTAAAATCAAATAAAAACTGTTTCGTAGTTTTCAATTGAACCAGTTGTTTTTAGTGTGACTTCTGGAATTTTTACCATAAAAAGCAAGATCCTGTTGGTGGTGACAGCGTTACCGGAATCAGCTACGATACTTTGGCGATTAACGTAGCACAATTAATCTGCTACGGCAAACACCACCACGTGCTTCCCGTAGCAAATATCAATATTATTACAATTTGGCATTGCACATTTCACTTTCAAATATGTTAAGATTCGTTACCTCACTAATTTTTGATCATCGTTTATTCGATCAAAAATTATTTCTGTGTAAGTGATATGAAATTTATTTATTTTCACAGCGTCAACATTGCCGAATGCATTATACGCAATATGCACCGTCCGTTATGTTATAGGTAAAGATATCAAAACAATATTTTTATATTGAATTATTTATTATGCAAATTGTTTCACGACATAAACAAGGTACTTATTTATTTATTTACAATTCTAATAATTGATTTTAATACATCGTTAAACATGATACTACAATATACAAAATCCTCCAGTGCGATTATTTCAACTTAAACAAGTTTTACATTTGTTTAATAGCTATAATGAAAAAGTAATAATAATAAAAATAATGGTGAGAAATATTTACAACAAAAATATATGAACAAAAACATATGACAAGAGTACTCATACTACTTATGTTTATTCAGCTCGATATCGTTATAAATTGTTTAATTAAAGTTCACAGAAACTTTTACTAATTAAATCATTTCTTATTTTTCTAATAATGAAGCAATACATTCACCATGGCCGCAAAACGTCATTTTGTTCCATGCACAAAAAGATGAAATAACACATAATCTTATTACATTAATTTCACTTACGTACTTAATCTTACCTAACTTACATTACACGTTAATGTAAGTTAGGTAAGTAAGTGAGGTATTCATTATCTTTATAAATTCTTATTAAACAATGTTGTCCTGTAACATTTAACAATATGTATCATTATGACAAATTCAGTAATGGCTATAAATAAGTTAGCAACCGTTAAAGAGGGTTTTCATTTATAGTTACAAAGCAATAACAGGTATTTACCTACTTTACACTACTACCTCATATTTATGAGGAGATAACATTTCTATAATAAAAAAAAACTTTCCAGTAGACACTAATAAGTAATCATAAGCAAAATGCCTATTACACCAGGGTTCCCGGGTTCGATTCCCGTTCAGGACAAACATTTGTGTTCGTTCTGCGTCTGGTTGCTGACTAATTTTTAAGTATTTATTTAAAAATATCTATGTATGTATATCGGTCTCTGAAAACCCATACTACAGATGCTGGTTAGCTACCTATCTTGGGATCAGAGTACCGTCTGTGAAATGTCCCTGGCATTTACTTATTATTTATAATCACCTATCGCGACTATTATACTGTCCAAACTGAACAAATCCGTGATCGCTTAAACACTAGTGCAAACTGAAATTATTTTAGCCAAAACGGGGCAAGCTTATGTTAATTTATTTATTTATTCATACATTCATTATTTATGTACAGAATATGAGGATAAAAAATAATATTACATAAACATAGAGTTTTACATTAAAGCAAAAACACATCTTTTACATAATCTTTGTTGACACAGAATTAACTTCTTTGAGAGCGGAAAATTTATATTTTAACGAAACCGTTTGACCTTTGCAAATTTTAAAATCAAATGTTGCTACTGATTGGTCAATAATTTTATGTTGTGTTAAAATATAATTTGTTACGTTTTCATTTTTTGTTAGATTCACTCATTTCTCCTCTGCGGTGAAGTATAATGCTGCAGTTTCATCTAGTTTGACAGCTTCGCTCACGCAGAACGGTGGCGGCTCTTGGACGTAATTGACTTTGTTTCCAACCACGCTGTTGCGAGTTTCGCGGTTCCTATATTTGGATTTTGTGTGAGTGGAGAACTCTATTGTGTCGCGACAGGTGTTGTCCAGGCTACTGCTCTGTTGTTTTGCTTTGCGGCATAGCAAAGTCTCTCGGAAAGCTTTGCGATATCTGTGTAATACAATAAAATTATATGATGACATTTAGAGCAGTCAGCCACTTGCGGACTATTTCATAACTAACATAGTAGTTTATAAAATGGCATATAGTCACAAGCTTATTGCTCCCTTCGCAGTATTACAAACTTGTTACAAAGTCTTACAATGGGAAGGCGTAGGAAACTAAGTAGTATTTTTTAATCAAAGCTAAGTTTTGATTAAATTAAATAGAAATTAATGAAGTTGAAAACACAGGAATTAGAAATTACTTTCATCTGTGTTTGTAAACATAAAAATGTTCACACAAACATGCACACGTAATCCAGTAACACGTATAATTATTACCAGGTTAAAAAATAATAAGAAATTGAATTAGTTATTATGTCACGATTATTTTGGTAAATTAAATAGAAATAATATTAAATAAAAACAATACCTGGCACTCATGACGTTGTAGAGAATGGGATTAACGGTAGCAGACACGTAGTAGAGAGCGCCTGCCACGTTGAAAAGGTGTTCATTGATGACGTGGAACTGCGGCAAGTCGTAGCCGTAGATGTAGAAGAGCCGTTGTACGTGGAACGGGGCCAAGCACACAAAGAATGCAAGCACCACGGCGACTGTATGAAAGAAAAGTATTATTTTTAAATTCGTAATAATAATATTTGTTTGACTGCGACTGCCTCCGTGTTGCAGAGCTATATGAGTAGTAAAATGTGAATGGTAGAATTTTTCGAATCCGCCTAGCGAGGTATTTGCCATCCTCAATCATGTGTTTTCACAGTCATATGAAAGCAAGAGTATTTTTGGCGAACACGCTTTGCCATCTACGGTCTCATTTTCACTTAATATTATGTGTCAATTAGGACCTTATGGACTGAAAATTTCTTACCTAGCATTCTTATAATTGCTTTCCTCGATTTAGCTTGTTTCGTTTCACCATGCACGTGGCCATTCAGTAGACCGAACTTTGTCCTTTTCGTAACCTTACTTGACCTAATAGAACCAATAGAGATTACGTTTAGAAAGTCAATAAATATATATTAAATCTTTTAAAAGTTTTACAAATTACAATATTAACATTTAATTTTGAGATATTTAGGTTGGCTGAAATTATGCAATGAACCATTTACTTCGTATATAACTCTCTGGGTCTACAAAAAATGATATTAATTTCTATATTTTCACTGTGATTTTCACAAAAAAAAATAATTTTGTCATATTGTTTAATTTAAAAAATATGAGGAACTATAAGGAATTATGAAGTTAAATAATTTACTTTCCAATTATATTGCTTGAAGGTAGCTTTCTTTTGGTTACTTACGAATATGCATTTATTTTACTTTATGATAAAGCAGTACTTGTTTTTCTACATACACTTTTTGGAAATAAATAAATATCAATAAATAGCATCTGTTATTTAATAATTTTGACTCGCTTTTGATTACTTTTACATAAAACTAACATTTATGTTAAGGTAATTAAGACGATTTGATCATACACATCTATGAAGACAGCTCATGTACACTTGATGTTATATAATCAGAGCTTCGAACAATTACGATAGTTAAAGTATATGGTAAATTTATTTTAATGTTTATCATAATTATTTTTGCCCTGAAAGGCATAGCGCTGTTTGTAGATGAAAATAATGTTTAATCATTACATGTTGTTTTAAATGTCTCGTAATAAAGCGTTTTTAATGTTAACATATTACCTTATGTGGAGACCAATTGCCACATACAGACAAAGTATAAGAATAGCAGGTACGAAGAAAAAGAATATACTGCTTAGCTCCAGTAGAGGCGAGGGAGCCATCAGGGCGCAGAAAGCTGATTCCAGTGACGCGTTACCTGAATCTAGACGAAAATTACTTATTATTTTTGATGAAAACATTAAAATTTGCTTAAACTTGGTTATTAATCAATGAGATACATTGTTTTTTTTTCCTCTTTATTTTATTAGGATATTTATCTACAAGACATGTAGATCTTGTCGTATCTAATATATATACTTACATCCAAAACAAAATCATAATCAACAAAGTTTACTATGTAAAAGAGATAAAAATAAAATTACGTTATTCTAGATGGTGTGACTTCTCTTAATGAATTAAATAAAATTCATAAAAACTCAATGCCATAGTTCAGTTTTAAGTACGATGTTATTTTGTGTTATATTACTCGAAGATTGGGAGACCCGACAGAATCCGGCGAAGAAAAAAGCCGCGAGGAAATACAAAAATTTTTAGAGCATGGCGTATTAGTCAACCAGTACTTGG
Source organism: Pharmacophagus antenor (assembly GCA_018245475.1). Classification (NCBI taxonomy): domain Eukaryota; kingdom Metazoa; phylum Arthropoda; class Insecta; order Lepidoptera; family Papilionidae; genus Pharmacophagus; species Pharmacophagus antenor. The sequence goes on from DWQX01003007.1 coordinate 4,599, forward strand.
CCAACGGTCTGGTTTCGGTTTCCTTGTATTCATATAAAGGAAAAGATCCAAAAGTAAGATACTTTATACTATATTATTTAAAAATCTTATTATATGGATATGTTTTAAATGGGAAAGACCGACATCTAGCTTTGTACATAAATAGGGTTTAATTTAACGTATGTATAGGTAGAATTAACGTAAACAAAACAGACATTTAAAAACAATTGAAATATTAATTAAAGGAACATTTTATTTAATCGGTCATATAACATACCAGTGAGTTAACAAGTACAATATTTCTCTGATTCTTACGACGAATTAAGCAAAAAGGAAATTTATATTTCAGAACAAATAGAAGCTAATCTTTATTAATGACGTTGCTAATAATGCTAATGTTTCTTGTTAGGCTCTGGAAAACTATGTTACATTTTGTGGTTAACTTTGTATTGGTACGCCATTATTCTCAATTACAATAAGCTAAGTTAGCGACTAAAACGTTTCATTAAAGGTAAGAAGCATTAATACGAAAAAACAATAAACCTGTAGCCATGAACAAAGGACAAATTTTAATTGGATTTTTTTTCATTTAAGAAAAATTGTAGTCAAGAATTCGGTATTTGAAGAATATATGTCAATTAGGATTTTGGACTAACTTTGAAACCTACTAATTTCTGATGATAAGACCGGATTCTGTGGATTTCTGTCTTATAATGAGTCGTCCACACCCACGGTCCCTTATGAGAAGTCCTAATTTTTCTTAAATGAAATAATAGTCTTAAATAATTAGTAGTACTTATTATAGTCTTTTACAAGTCAATGACAGTCGTTTTTATAGTGTCTATATTTATACATTTACTATCACTATATTCTGTTTACATACTAGTTACATCATATTCATCCCCTTCTGCTCGGAAGTATGTACATATGTTGACAAATCTATGTTCCTTTAAAGTTATTTATTCATCTATTCTTTTTTTTCTCTATTTTATTCCGTAAGTTTTGATGCACTCTTATTGATTCTGTTCGTGGTGACTACGTGAATGATATTAACGTTTGGAAGTGATCGGTGCTTTCTACTATTTCTTTTTATATATTTTATATATGATTGTAAGAAACATAAAAAAGGATACACCCTACAAAGTTTCTTGAGAATTCTTTTCAGTAGAACAAGCGTTGGTAAACTGATATAGATATATTTATAGAACATATACGTTATTGTACAATCTACAATAATTTAATAAAGAGTTTTTGAACTCTAATATTAAAATAAATAAAGAACGTATAATTTTGTCTCAAATTTACAAAAAAAGTTATCAGAAATAGATTACTTGGCGGATAGTCTCTGTAGCTGATGTCACTGTAGAATGCGAAAGGGGAGGCGCAGAGGAAAGACATGATCCATAATACGAGTATGATACGCGACGCCCTGGTGAGGCCTGCCATTGTGTAGAGGTACAGCGGGTGGCAGATAGCCAGGTAGCGTTCTAAAGAGAAGGCGGAAATTGTCAACACCGACACGTAAGTAGCCCTGAAAGTTAAACACTACCATTAATTCACGAAATCATTTTTTCTATGATTAATAATGTGACAGTTTGAATTTATGGTGATTGATATAAATTCTAAGATTTTCTATTATCGGTATTCATTCCTTTTAACGATGGAAATTTACATAATAAAAATATAACTTTTAGTAATATAAGTGGGTTGCAGTTCAGGTTTACGACGGTTTTTGTGAAAATCTATTAACGAATTTGTCTCTAATTAATGAATTTCTTCTATTCGTTACTTGATTTTTTTTTGTTTTAAATGTTTGTACCTAACCGCAATATCATTTATTGTTAAATAATGTCGTGGTTTTGGGTAATAAAGAGCACAAACCTAGAAGTCTGTTCACTACTTGAAAAATACACATTTAATCGATTCTCGTACATATAGAAATAGCTCAAATTAAAAAAAAAACTATAATGACATCATTCTCCAAAAATAACACAAATTTACAAAGAATACAAAAAAAACTGAGAAGGAAATAAATGAGCTCGAATATTGTTATCTGCATGTATCATAGCCGATAGACGCCCTCAGCTGGATTGAGGTCTATCCCAAAAATATCCACACCGATAGGCCCTGCTCTTCTCGCATTCAGCGGTTTCCTGCGACTTTCATCAGATTGGTCGCTCCATGTTGTAGGATGCCTACCAGCATAACGCCAAACTTTCCACCAATCGGCAGTCGGTTTTTCGATTGTTGCGTTTTGCCCGTTGCCACTTAAGTTTGACAATCCTTTAAAATATATCTGCATAAACAGCAAGTTTAAATAAAAATCATATTCACTAATTTTAGATAGTGTACTTTAAGAAAATACTATTTAAACACCTTATAATTTCTTTGGCGTACTAAGCATTTTGAAATAGTTATTTTTATAAGACAGTTTCAAAAGGTAATAAATAACACCCGCATAGCGTGCAACAATGACAATTCATCAAAATATGATATAATAGACAGGATATTACAGTTCGCATTCATTACACCTGCGGAGAATCTTTTGCGCAAACGGAGGTAACAAAAGAGACCATTTATTTCCCAAAACGACGTGCATTATTCCATCTAATAGATAACTTACGCTTCAGATATAAGGGCTCTTAGTTTGCAGAACACAAGGCCCAAACTGTAAGGATATTGGTGCCAGTAAACGGAGAGATCATTAGGGAGACCTGTAACAATGGAATTAATTGATATTAGTGTAGCTCTTGGTTACCATGACAACGGCACAAGCGAGTTACACATCCTGGACCGCTAAACATAATTTCATCCCATTACTATGAACATTTGCATGTTTATATGTGAAAATATACATACATTGTTATAGGTTTGGTTTTTAAACAAATTTCTTTAATTTACTACCCTTGGCCTCATTGTCACTAAAATTATGAGAGAATTAAGATCGACTGTTAACCTTTCACCGATAAGAAAACACAGAAATATTATCATTTAATCATTCAGAAATATAAGTATTTTTACAATAATTGTATTTCTGAATGATGAAATACAATTATTGTGACGATAATATCTGGTAACGTTGGAAAAAAGATCTTACAGTTCTTAGAGCTCTACGAATAACAGAAGTAAATAATATTAACATTTATTACAATAATTCATAAGGCAGCTTATGAGATAAAACCTATTGTTGTGTATTGTCAATATTGTCAATTAACTGAAAAATTGACACGAATAAAAAGGCATTTATTTTGACGTTGCTTTGCGTATTTCCCATTCAAAATGGAATTAGAATGATAAATGACATTATAATGTCTAGAATAAAGTATAAGAGTCTACCGTCTAAAGCAGAAAATATGCTTAAAAGTTTATTTTATTTTTTGTAGAAAATCGCTAATAAAGAATTATAAATTTAAGTAGGCGAAAATATTTTAAGAGTTATGAGAGTACACTTCAGAGATCATTCGACAATTAGGCTATTCATTATGTCGGTATATATTTTAAATTAAAGATATCCATTGCCATTTTTACCATGATTGATTCCATAATACGTTATTATGTTTAAACAAATTAAGTTCAGTAAAAGAGGTAAAACGACATTCATTGACTGTTAGGCGGTACGAAGTTCGCAGGGACTGCTAGTATTATATAAAACTCGCATCAGAAACTATAACAGAATAGTTACTATTATTATTACTTTCTAACGTCTCATTATTTTTTTTTTTTACCTTAATCTGAAACACTGAACATAGTATTTCTATACTTAAATCCAACCTCTGTTTGCTTCTGGATTAAAAGATAATATTTGGTAACGTTGGAAAAAAGACCTTAGCAAATCTTTGAGCTTTACGAGTAACGACAATAAATAATATTAACCTTTCATAGATTATTCAATTTCAGTATAGCAGAAACAACCGGTTGATATTGGTTAGATGGGGTGAGTAGTGATCGTAAATAGCAATAGTTATCTTTCTCTCTCCCATAATGAGAAAACGTGAGAGCAATACATAAAATACCTTAGGTAATTATAAACAATCGATGTTTGTTTGAACGTTAGACCTTATTTAATCCACAGCGCTAAGTAAAATATAACGCAAACAACTTAGAAACTGTGAACTGTGGTAATGAATTAAGTTCGTATACTTCCGTATACCAAGCGCGAAGTGAAATCTAATTTAACCTGTCAACTTTAGAATTTTAAAGATTATAGAGTGCTCAAATGTTTATGATATGAGAATAAAACGGTAACCAACTACAAGGTTACATTTAGAATGATAAGTAAAATATCCTGTTTTGATTGCAAGGAAAGAATTAATACACTAAAACGAATATACAAGAATATACATGTCATCTATCCCACTATTTAAAAATTCTGGTACGTGTATACACGTCCAACACAATAATTGATTTTACCTAATTATTTGTACTAACACGCATTACATGCCACTCATTTTTCGACAAAGTTTGCGTTTATGTAACATTTTGAATTAACGCGATTATTGTCAAATAATGAATAAGTACTTAAGCAAATTGAAAACGGATTATGGATTACATATAAACGTTATTTTTTCAAAGTTCACTGTAATAATAGAATGTATTATAATTTTAAACTGAAATTTTAGCAATTTTAAAATATAATATACTCGTAAATAGTCCACGTATATTATGGACAAAGTGACCATGCGTGTAAGATTACTGTTCATCGTGTAACAAATAAAATCCCATATAATGCTATAAAGCATGTAGCCTGTCACCTTTTTAGATAAGAGCGTTGGTCGCTAACATTAATTTCAGTAGTCACAGCATTTTCCAAGAAGACTCACCTCAATAACCAATATCTAGTCAACACCGAATTCAAAGAAAACCTTCCTTACGTCATTTGGTGAATAATTTGAAAGTAATATACAGATTTAAAGAAAAAAATGTTAGTCGCGGTTTTAAAATGTTTCGTCTCTATATTTATTCCCAACGCATACCATAAACCGTATGCTGAAGAAAGACCCAAAAAATAAAAATAAAATGCTTTACTTTGAAGCAAATACAGATTATGTAATAAACGTAACAAAAGTTCCTTACCACGACTAGGGAAATTGAGCGCGGTGATAAACATCGAAGAAAAGTATATACTGAGAGTATTAGGAAATTAAGAGAGCAAAGAACTTTATCGGTGTCATATACGTCGACAGAGTTTAGTCATTTCTTTTAAGGATTTTTTTACACAACGACTTCGTTGGCGATATTTTTATGCAGAACGACGTTCACGGGATTGTAATATACTCTTGCTGATAGCAATATGGTGCTGGAAGAATTTTTACACAGTACTACCACATTGAAACAAAATCTAATCATATACAAAAACACAGAAATTTTAACATAAAGTCTTCTAATTAATTAGAATAGTTATAAGCTTTAGCAATAATAGTTTAATTAAATAGAATATGAAATCCTCGTACAGTTTGAACGAAGTGAATAATTGTAGATTTTTTAATTCACAGTACCGCTAAAGCAGTCTGATGTTAAGCCATTAAGAATCGTGGTAAGGATTCAAAGATAAACTCTTTTTGAAGATAAAGTCTAGAAGATATTTCAATTAAATTCAGACTATTGCGGCTAGCCATCACAAACCTCATTTCCACTTACCACAAGGGAACCTGATCATGCACTAGTATGTGCATATCTATTATATAAAAATCAAATTGTGGAATGTGATTAAGAAACCCTTCAAAAATTATATATTGTTGAATAAATACCTCTTACGTAATTTATTTGACGATCCATGACTTACAATTTAGGCCCCAAGTGTTTAAACAACAGTTAATAGTAAAATCGAGAATTGGAGATATTTTCAATTAGGTACTTATAATGTTAGGCAACTTAATGTTTAACTATGGCTTTGTCTTTTCACCAGATTTATTCCTGATCTCACAAACCAGAAATGTTAAATTATGTTACTGGCTATAGACTATTCGGATTCTCTTACAAGCCATGAACAATATAGTGGTACAATAAAATCGACATATTCATTTTAATTATTGTAAAAACTTTCAATTATTTTTTTAATATAAAAGTTTAATGCAGTTTTAAAATAATATAATAATATTGTCCTTATTTATGTCCGATTTCTGTTCTGAATTTCTAACTTTGTCACGGTCTAGCTTTATCTAGGGCACGCATCACGCTAATTGTATAAAGTGCATAACTAGATTTGCAATCGTCAGCGACGATTTCCATTTTGATATTCGATAGTTTTGGATTAGCGAATTCGTAACAAATTCAGTTATAGCAAGTGATGCATGAACTAAGTAACTTTGCCATCTGAACTTATAAAGGTATTTTAATACAGGAATTTTATTATCTGTACTAAGAAATTACTAGTGAAAAGTAAACAATTTTTTCTTTACTGTTTTATTTATAGTACTATATTATTATAAATTATAGCAGTAAAAGAAAAAACTAAAATAAAAATCGGAAAAGAAAACATTATTAAATTTAACTGACTTCGCTCAAGGTTTCAAAACAAAAAAAAAGGTAAGTTCGATCTTGAACCTCCAGACAAAGCCGATTTATTGATTATTTATAGTTTTAGATTGGTTAATAAAACTAACGAAAAAGTTGTTTCCTTTGTGCTCTTTAATATCTCCGAATAATTTTTAATTTAATAAAATAAATATTGACTAGCTAAATTCCGCCCACTTTGCTGAATATTCAAAGACTATTTAATTAAATGAAGAAAAAAGAAAGTAATAAAACACAAATATGTAATAAATAATTTTATTTTATTTTATTGGTGGCAAAACATGTCCACAACGTAAATTACAAAAAAAAAAGAAATAAATGACAGATAAAGATTAGAAATTATCAAAAGATATAAGAAAAGGACCTTATAATAAATATGAAGTGCATCCATTCCGGAGACAATCATCACATCTAAAAGTATTGTATTATTTGTATAATATTAAAATGTATAGAAAACGCAATAAACATTTATAGTAGCAGCTGGTGTCATGATTATATAATATCGCTCCGGAAGGGTCTGTACATTTTTATTCTGTCCTCACTTGACAGTTTGGGATTAATTGAGGTTGTTAAAACCACATCGGAGCTTATGTGGATGCATGAAATGATTAAAAGGACAGATGTCCTACATCGCGGTCATTGAAATTTTAAAGAGAAAAAAGAAAGAAACCTATTTTTATTAAAATAATTCCGTAACGATATTGAGTTTTTGTAAGTACTCAAAATAATAATCCAAAGCAATTAATAATTGGTGCATAAGCATTAAGTAATAGGTATTAATTGATAAACTTATAAATAGATTATTAATGTATTGCATATTTTTTCTTGCATTATAATATCTAGGTTAGGTTTTTTTGCATGCAAGTGTAATTTAGTCCTTCCGTCATTTTAATGTCATTTTCGTATATTTTGAGTTTTATCGAATGTTACAATGCGTCCGTGGCGCATTGGTTAATTTGTTACTCAGGTCGGAGGTAGGATGTTTTTCGGACCTTCATGGCTACTTGACATCAGCAATGTCTAGCGCCATGCCAGCGTTGCTGTGTTACAATAGTCACACATGTGGGAGTCAGAAGTAACTGGGCGAACAGGCTTCACCGTTTACGGTCTCATTGTCACTTAATATGAGGTGAAATGGAGTTGTAGATCTTAACCGATAAAAAAAAAATAAAGAGTTTGAATCGACTGTCTACATGGCGCAGTGCACCTGCAGAGCACCCGCTCGCCTTATATCGTGAAGGTCCCGGGTTTGATACCATTATTTTAGTTTATAAATGTAAATTGAAAATAATTTTGTTCTCTCTTTTATTTATAAAGGACTATGCATCAACGACTTAAATCGTTATAGCTTGACATAACCATGACTTTTATATATAATAAAGTCAATAATTATATGAAATATACGAATGAACAGCAAAAATCACTACAATACTCCTCATTTTGGGTTAGTGGTTAAAACTGGGAGCAATCGTGATATTAATTTAGAAGCGAGATACTGGTATTTAGCTTATCACATCTGTAAACATACTATAATAATCCTTTTGATTGAAAACTAGATTATGCTATTAATTAATACTGTACATTAAAATTATACGTAGTTATTTCGTTAATTACCAATATATGTTCACAACAAACAACTATACTTATATTTAATATAAATTAATACTTTATATAAACAAGTTTTAGTAGTTTACATGCAAACAATATAAATTATTCAAGAATTGTATTAATTTCAATGTAATTACATATCGCTTACGTTAACGTATTTTTTTAACACTAGAATTACAAACGTTTTAAAGGTATTTATAATAACTGGAAAAATGTAAAAACAAAATCGAAAATATAAATGTAAAATTTTCAAGATTAACATTTTTTCAAGAAAACAACATTAATTTGATCAAAATTATTATATGAATTGTAAAACTGAAAGAAAAAAAGAAGAAAATGTTTTGAGCAATTGGTGCATCCGGTTATTTTGACCCTTTGGTAGTTTTAGTTTTAAATGTCGAAAAGTTGGTTTTGTTTTTTTTAGTACGTTATCGCATATCCATCGACGCTCATCTGTCGTTAATGACATTTAAATTTTGACCTCTTAAAGAAAACTAAAGTATCGTTACATCATGTATCTTAGCGAGAAATTTAATCATCCCTTTATCGTGAGGAAAGCTTGCTTCGTAAAAAGGGCGCAGCAATATCAAATAACTAAACGTTTATATGGCATCCTCGCGATATTACCCGATATGTTTCATACGGTAGGTGTTTCATCTTTCTTCGAATTTTTTCTTTTAGCCGCAAATCGACCGACAACTTCTTTAAAAAAAATTCAATCTTACATTTCAACCCCCGAAATGGGAGGTGATGATTTAAAGGGTTTTGTTTTAGACAAATTTTAGCGATATACCATCCTTAGTTAATCGTTCTAATATTCTTACACGAACAGTCAATACGAATAGTAAATTCATTATATGTTACGTAATCATATAGTAAAATCCTGTAACAATTATTTAAGCTTCTGTATATATATTCATCTCATTAAGCGGTTAACCTGATTGGTACTCATTTCTTCGGCATGTAGACATTTGGCGTTAGAGTAATAAGACGAAAATAGAATCTGGGAAGGTTAGGGAACAAGAAGTTGGAAAATAAGAGATCTTTATCATTACATGTTATTGTAATTACAAAAAAGCACCAAATCGAAAAATGTATTTCTTAACTCACAGTAGTGGTTTGAACTCGGTAATCGCTTTTAAGGGTGAATTCTGAGAGATATTTTTGGCGTTGTTAGGTGCTCTTGAATTGATTTGGATTTGATTTATTTTCAGAGGTTTCACTACAGGACTACGAACTTTGTTGAAGAGGATGCACTATTATTGAAATAATTGTCGGGAGAAGTTTAATTATTTTTTTAATTAAAAGAACTGATCTCGCAAAACGTGGCGAACAGCTGATCGTTACTAATGAATATATTCATAGCTAAACACACTACTTATAACTAATCTTTAGAAATACTGTGTATGTGGTAGAATACATTGAATATTTTCTAGAAAATTCTTCTGTTATGCTCAATATAATCGATAAAGAGACGATAATGACTATTTTAAAAAATTAGTACAGAAATTTGTGTATAAATGTTGGTAGAATTTTTAGGAAATTGTACAGCTAGCCAGGACCCTTTAACGTAAATCTGCGTAAATCATAACAGCATTGCTACCTTTCCGCTGTCAACATTTAAGAACTAAAATATTTTGGACGAGTATGCTTTACGACATTTGGTATTCTTACTTAACATAATGTGAAATTGAGGGCACGTGTTTGCTCATTATTGTGAAAAAATATTTATTATTGAGGACCGGCTTGAAGTGCGCTGTAGCTAGTAAACTTAATGGGGAAATGAGATAGAACGTCTTGAATCTGTAAGCAACGATTAGCCCAGAAACGAAAACATGCTATTATAATCTTTGGACTGGAACACAGTAATTTATATATACCTACTCTATTAATAATTTATAAAATAATTTAAGGCTTGCAATTGCGTGTAATTCCTATCAATTCTAGATCCTTAATGAGTTTACTTATTACAATCATTTACATTAACTATGAAAATATTGTAAATAGAAATTAATCAATCTTCGGGCACATTATCAAAGTATAGAGCAAATTTAGATATTTGGATAAACTGATCTGATGTGGCAAAACAGGCTCATGGTGTTTTTATAATGGACAGGGTTGCCATCAGTTAAACGTTATATTTGCAACTTTAGATTTTTAGCACACTATTTGCATACATAAACTGCAAAGTGCCAAAAGTGTTTACATTTTTCTTCTTCTTTATAATCCCAGCCTTGGATTTTTTAATACATTTATGACCAGAAAATATAAAAAAAATTATGCATTCGTGTAGCTTAGGTTATTATTCTGTATCAGTTAGATTAAAAGATTTAAAGATAGATTAAAAGATAGTTTATGTCATAAAATAGGAATAAGGACTACACATAGAAAATAGATTAAACAGACTAAATCCTTTGTGGTCAATAAACTTTGCTACAGAAATACTGGAATATTTTTAAATGATGTATATGATATTTCATATAGACAAATTAAAGCCAAACAAGATTTGTAGACGTGCTAACCAAACATTTTTTCGTTGTTAGAATAAATTCTTGAAATAAATCCGGAAAGACTTAAAGAAACTATGTTACGGCTAACATGATTAGATGTGTAATGTTATAAAAAAGGAAACTCACTAAAAGTGGTTACACAAGCGGATAACTGGACTATATAGAGAGAAATAATGAAGAACGCAACGAAGACACTGCAGTGCGGACACGATCTTCAATATTTTGAGATTGACTTCGAGTAATAATATTGCCCCGAAGTTATTATATATATATAAAACTAAATTTTCGAACTCAAATGTTCTAATTTCGAAAAGGTGAGTGATTGTTATAATAAAAAATAAATTAAAAATATATAAGTTACAAGAGGGAAAATTCTTCTTAGTCATTGAAAACATCTTTTTTTTGAGTTCGTACCATTTATTTCGAGAGTTGTTTTGTATATAAAATATATTTAGTTCATACAAGTTTTCATAATAACGTACATAAAGGTGAGATGTGCTATCATTCCTTAAAAAAAATAACATAATTATTTGTAGCTGTGCGTGCGTTGCATAAATTGTTTACTATTTCATGTCATTACTTAAAAGCGAAACGTAAAAAGGATTGAAGTATACGTTAAGAATTTCTTAAATAATAGCCCCTAGAGATTTGTTTCTCGTATAGCTTGTACAAAGAAGTATTAAAATCCCAGAATTTTTCCTAATTATATATCTCGTAATTTTTTTCTTTTACAATTGACACAGAAGTTATACGTTTTACAATTATAAGTAAATATATTTATGCTAATAGTTTTCTTTAATTGTATGACTATTTAATGTAACTTCTACTTCGTATATGTACATGAAATTCAATTTCCTCCATATAGAATTGCTAACGACTCTCTCCTGTGTGAGGGGGACAGTGGGGGGACTTTTAATTAGAAGACGAGACACAGGCTACTAATTAGTCCATATATAACTAGTGTGCAAGCTTTGATAAGTTAATTACATTGTTGGTAATGCATTTTAAATAAATATTCTCAGACAAGAAACACGTAATGCATAAAAAGAAAAATTGATTTTGAAAGTCACACATATATTTATGTATTATCGACATTTACTTTATATTTATCCATTTTGAAATATATTATTTAAATTTGTGGTGGACGACACTTGATGTTAAAACATTAAATGTTATTATTTGAAGTAACTAAAATATTTTATTTTTACGGAAGTAAATATTACATTACTTGTTCCTTAAGTAATTTTATATTTATAAAAATTCAAAAGGTTTTTTTTACTAAGTTTATTTACATTTGACTAAAGTATGTAGGTGCCATTTTGTTGGATAACTTTTTGCCATCTTATAGATAGAGACGTGATTCCATTGCTATAAAAATTTTGGGGTTTCTGTTCAAAAAACTGCGACAAGTGGTTTTGACAGTCGTCTCGTGATGTTAACATGACAATACCTAAGGAATTCTGCAGAGACCGAAACAGGAGAAAATCAGAAGGTGCAAGGTCAGGACTATACGGCGGATGCATTAACCTTCCAAACAAACTCGTAATTTTTGCTGAATTGCTAAAAAACCTTATCACGGTGAAAATCCACATCCCTTCTGTTGATTAACTCCGACCGCTTTCGCTCAATTTTTTGCTTTAATCTCATCAGTTGTTCGCAGTGCAGTTCAGAATCGATGGTTCTGCCTGGCGGTAACAGCTCATAATCAATTATGCCGTTCCAATCCCACCATACACATAGCATCACCTTGTTACGAGTTAACTCGGATTTCGCCACAGTTTGTGAAGCCTGACCGGCCTTTGACTACCATCTTCTTCGCACATTCTTGTCGTATGTGGTCCACTTTTCATCACCAGTTATCAGCTTCTTCAAAAATGGTTCGGTTTCATTACCTCTCAATAAAAAATTACAAATGAGTACACGGTTCATTAGGTTTCTTTCAGTGCGCTCATGAGGGACCCAAATATCGAGCTTTTTTATGTACCCATCCTTTTTCAAATGCGCCAAAACTGTTTTGTGATAAATTCCCGGTTCTCCAGATACATCTTACTTACTAATAAGTCGATCGTGCTCCACTTTTAAAAAAATAGCATCAATTTTGTCCGTAACGTCGTGCATCTTTGATATAAAAATTTCCGGATTGAAAACGCTTAAACCTAATTTGCTCTACTCTTACAGATGCTGTATAAGGTCCATATATATCACAAATTTTTTCGCGGCTTGTTTTGCATTTTACCTTTTTTGTAGTAAAATTTTAAAATGTATCGAATTTATTCATTAGATTCACTTATTTTAACAATAAGAAAAACAAATGGAAATCACATATTTTCCTAATTTGAATTTGGAATTGTCTTCTTTAAAATTAAAACTTTTTAATGATACCAAAACCAGCCAGACACAAATGGTATAGCCAAAGAAATTTTATTACAAGTTCGTACACACTATATGCGAAAAGACTTTCCCCGACCTATTATTTTTAGAATGGAGATTTTATGACTACCGGGGGGTTGGTCATGAGTTATCTATTCGGTATGCAAAAGGGTTCCTTAAATATTTAAAACAGTTAAATATTTATTTCTTGTTTTTAAACTTTATATTGTTCAAAAGTTGATTTTTCATACAGGTAATGAGAAACTATAAAATAGTATGAAGAGTCAAACTTTTATAATTTCATAAAAAAAAAAATTGAAAGGTAACTTTGGATAGTCTCCATGGAGCAGTAGTTTAGTAAAATAAATAAATAAATAAAAAATAGCGTAATTTGAAGTGAATCTCCAATTTCATTAGCGCGTTTTTTATTCAAAATTATGAATAAATTGTTTCCTTATAAAGATATCTTTCAGCTCACATAATTTTTACTCTCATTGATTCTCATCATGAACGTGAGTCCACATTTCCAATCTCGCAATGTATGTACATGCAAGTTATTTTCCCGTAACGCGAAATCCTCCGAAACATCCTTATTATAGCACCTAAGGTAAATTGTACCTACTAAATAGTAAATTCTAATAATCAATATGATAAAAAATCTAATTCGGTTAAGTATAATTAGCAATTGAAACAGTGTTTTTAATTATCAATTTTTGATTGATTATATTAAAAAGTTCCTAATTTCTGATTAGAACGTGTTAAAAGTCTAGAAGTAAAACGAAAAAATATATTGCAAACTGTTGTATTATGAAGTAGCGATAAGCTGTAACCGCTCTAAAGTATTTAATTTAATTCTTTTCAAAGATTTTGTGGCAATTTAGACCATCTCTTGCAACGGACTTAGATTAAATTTTATTTGGAAAAAGATAAACGTTTGATATTTTCGAATCGAATGATTTATCAAAGGAAGCTACTAACTAAAAACATAAATACTGATAGCTGAAATCTGTCAATCTTTAAGTACAGTTCATGCTTAAAATTGTAAATATTTACAATTTTACCATGACAACTAAAAAGTTAACCGGAAATTCATTTCATAATATATAATTCATAATGTGCTATCGCTGGAAACTTTAAAAAAAAAATTACGTACAAAACCGTACGCGATTATCATATTGCAAATGGAAAAAGGAAAAGCACTAAATTGACTCACTAATTATTACTTATACGTATATTATTTGACGAAAGAATTAATATACTAGCGAACTCGTTGCTTATTGTTAGTTCTAAATTTTGTTGAACAGAAGGACTAAACTCAAATTTAGCTATTCCTATTATCATTGGGTCTTGTTTGAATTAACACATAGTATAATATATCTACCTTTATAGGAATTCTAATGTTTTATCTAAAGTTTTTGTATTAATTATTTTATAAAAAAAATGAAAATGTTATAAGTAATAATCAAGACTGTAAAATAACTTCAGCACTTAATTAATTTTTTGAAGTACCAATTTTAATTTTAACCTAGCCCCGAGTTTTTACGGAAACGGTACAATAAACTGATCTATTGCTGCATTTTCTAATTATCTTCCAGAATATTCTTAGACACAAAAGTGTTGGAAAACTTAGCTGTAACCGATATGCCTAAAAGCTTGTCTTTATCTTGACTTCTTTTTATTAAGTTGTATGTAACCAATCTTAAAAACTATAAATTTTTTATATCTTTAACTTTCAATTTTGTACTGTGCATGTATTGCCTCTCCTTATAGAATAATGATTATCCTAACATTGTAACAAAATTCTTAGCAACATGAATTATAATTAAAGGTGTATATATATATATATATATATA